>PVJH01013719.1:0-59384 GCA_004026705.1 Nesogale talazaci
CCTAATCTGAGAGGATGCCAAGATCTTGGAATGTTCCACACTTTTTTTTTTTTTTTGCAGTCCCCTCATATTTCTCCTCTGGAGAATTCCTTTTTTTAAAAACTTGTTTTTGTGCTTTAATAACCAACATCAACAACTTTTCAGTCTCAGGAACTGTTTCTCCACCTGGCCAAACATCACCATTATCTCCTTTGAGAAAGACGTCTGTCAGGAGCCTAGACCTACCTTCCTTACCCAGGATTCCCTCCTTCTCACGGGTAATTGCCGAGAGCCTCCCCTTCAGTGGGCATGGCTTGCTGGGAAACGGGAGCCCCACTCACAAGGCACTGCGCCTAGGTAACTTGCCCTCTGGTGCTCCTCACTTCTCCCTTCCCACCTGGATGCACTTCCACTTTCCCTGCTGTCTTCTGTCTACATTTGCTGAAATGGGGTATGCGGTGAGGTGTGTGTGCACCACGTTGGCAGGTAACTTGATGCACAAGATCCCCAGATCTAGACGTGTCTCCATTTCCCTTTACCTGAGAGCTCTGCACGGAGATGGAAGGTGCTGACACAGTTTAATAACTACCTATGTGCCAACGAGCTAGTGATTTGGGATGTGTTTCCTATACTGAGATACATCACCCTACATTTCCTAGTACTAACATGCCTAGCTTTATTAGGATCCCTGTCAGGGTGCCTACCACAGAATTATAGATAAGGAGCCTGGATGGTATAACTACAATGTGGATGGTTTTAACCTACCCGCTCTTCCGGTGGTGGGGGAGAGGCGGCACCTGGTGAGCTACGCTCATAAGTACTTTTAGCGTAGAAAACCACTGCCCCAGTGGGTCCCTCTGAGTTGGACTCTACTTGCTGACACAGCAACAATAGCAATATATGAGGGTACGTCAGAAAATACTGCTATAAGATATAACAAGTCTTTATTGGACAACCTGGAAGCTATTGTTTCTCAGCATCCGCTCCATCTCCATCCACACACTGCTCACACCCGTCTTCCCATGTCTCTAGCCCTTCCCCAAAGCATGCTGGACTCTTCACGTACCCTACATCGAGGCGGCACTCTGGGTATCCGTGAGGGACATGAAACATGTTCCTCTTCAACGTTCCTGGAGTCGGGGAAACAAAAGCCTGAAGGGACACGGTCAGGACTGGAGGGGAAATGGGGGAAGGTTTCCCAATGGAATTCTCATAGGACTGCCCCTGGTACCCTTGAAGAACCAGAAGGAAAGTTGTCATCACTGGGGAGTGGGGGTGGGGGGGGGCAGGAGTTTTCTTGGTACAATTGCCCGGTCTTTTTTCTTTTCAATTTTCTTAAAATGCCTTCCTCGTTAAACTCCTCCGAGTTTCTGATGCCCTTTGAGAAAATCTATCAATTTAACCCCTTGGGAATCCTAAAAAATATTCCTCCAAACCATCTGAGCTGACTGACCTCCGTACCGTGAATTCCCTAACACAGCAGCTACCCTTGGGCACCACTGTTGTGATTGGTGTTTTTTTTTTTTTTAAGGGACCCAAACAAAACCAAGATCTGTGTATCGCTGAGAGAACTTGTCTACAGCCATCCACGGAACATAGAGGCTTATTGCAACATGGTTTGTTTGGGACAGGCAGCAATACCCTTGACTTTCCCAGATATGAAAAGATTGACCAGATCTGTTACTCCCTCACCTGGAGCCTCCCTGGTTCCCCAGCCAGGCAGGTGGGGGGATTTCTGCCCCTTTGCACCTACTGTGCTGTGTCAGTGCGGTCATCAAATTTCACATCTGTCCCAGGTGGTGTACCATTTCCCACAACCCTTTCTCCTCCTGGTGCACTTGGCTCTCCCCAGCTCCTAATCTATTGCTGGTTGCCAATAAATGTGTATCTGTGAATGAATGGATTCCGGTTTTGTGTCTCTGTGCATAGAAGGCACCCCTAGATTGCCACCATCCTGTATTCAGAATTGGACGGGAAAGCACGGGCCTTCACGGATCCATAGTCCCTTTGGGAAGCGCTGCCACCAGCCTGTGCGAGGCTCTGTGCTCCAGCTGCAGCACCAAGGTGAAAGGCTAAGCCTGAGTCAGCTGGCTCCGCACATGTGTGCATGCAGCTTTTTCTGGAGAGGGCAGGGGGGGTGATTGTTTGGAAAGCGTTCTCTGAACATAGTCACCTCGGGTTTGGCTACGTATCTGTGCTGCAAAGTACAGGCACGTCTTCTTCCTGGGAGATTCAGATCTCATCTCTGAACTTCCAAGGCAATGCTCAACAATTAGAATTAACGATTTCTCTGAGAATTTCAGTACAATGAGGTTTTGTTTCTGTTTTTTTTTTTCCCTCCTATCTTGGCGAATTGAGATAGATCACTCAACACATTGTGTGACAGATTTTGTGTCAAGTTGGCTGGGCCAGGTTTCTCAGTGGTTTGCAACTCAGGCCTAGAGGCTTCCACTCCCGTAGAGCTACAGTCTCAGAAACCCACAGGGGGGTTCTGTCCTGTCCCTCAGGGTGGCTATGAGTCAGAATCCATTCAGCAGCGCCGAGTTTGGCTGTTGTTTTTATACGTATACATAGCTCCCAGGGTATGACTTTACACAATAGAATCCGCTCCATAACGGGATCAGTTGGAAGAAGATTCTGGTGCAATGTGACCCCCTCACTCAGGTCATAGCCCTGATGCAATTGAAAGAAAGTTTTCTCGGGTGGGGCCCACTTCCTATAACTATAAACACTGTGGAAAAAAAGCCTGTTTGCTGGCCCTGTCCTGAATCTTGCTCATCAACATCTGGTTCTTTGAACATGAATCCATGGCTTGCCATTTGACCTGCCGACCTTGGAATCATTGGTCTGTCCAGTTACAAGCCTGACCTGCTGACTTGGATTTCTCTGCCTTTGCAATCTGTTATCAGCCTGTGGTATTCCAGCCAATCTTGCATTCGTTCTCACCAAAAGTGACATGACTCAGGAGAAGCCTCCACCCTAACATCCGACCTACAGAACTCAGACTGGATATCCCCACGTCTACAACTGTGCGAGCCATTTTCTTTGTGCAAATCAGTCTCTCTCTCTCTCTCTCTCTCTCTCTCTCTCTCTCTCTCTCTCTCTCTCACTCACCACCCCCTCTCTCCCCCATGCATACTTGCGAGTTATTTTTCTAAAGAATCCAGGCTAACAGTGTACAACAGTGTGTCCTTTTAAAAATTACACCTGATAAGTGCTGGTTGTGTTAGGTTCCTGTGGAGTCTGCTTGGACTTATAGTAAGTACATGTATAACAGAATGAAGCATTGCTCAATCCTATGTTGTCCTCAACAATTGTTGGGTTGGATTTCTTGTGGTTCGTTTAGCCTATTGTTACAATTGCTTAAAAAAATATTGGCTGTAGAGAGCTAGAGAATACAGACAAAAGATCAAAATAATTTGAAATCCCCCCCTTCCAAGACAGTCCTTACTTATCTACTTGTGGCCATTTTCCTATGCAGATGTGCCTCGATAATGTTAATGCCATTTTAGAACCTTTCCTCATGCAATAATACAAAATATTTTTATAGATATTTTAGTGTCAACAAATTCTCATGTTCTTTTTGTTTCATAGTTGCATTGTTTCACATCAAGTCAACAATAGTTTGTGGTCTGTAAGTGGTAGATTTGCCAAGCAGCGATTGTGGAGCATGTCGTATGATTCCATTTTCCACCAGTATGGAGATTGGTAGGTAGGTTTATTACAATGAGTACATGAAGAAAGACAAGTAAGCAGTTTATTAGAGTGCCAGCCACAGAGTAAAAGCTCAGTGTGATTACTGTTTGTGCTGTTGCTGTCACCATCTCCCTCCTCAGAATCAATCCGTGCAGGTGTGGGTGTTAATCAGAGGATGCATGTTGTTGAGGGTCTTGATGTATTTCACTTATGGTACATCCTGGAGGAATACTGCATCCTTAGAAGTGTTGAGAAAAGCTTGTCTTTGGAACCTTGCCAACAATGTACACTATCTTTCTTTTAACATGGATGGTTTTAAAATGATATCTTGAGTTTGCATTTCTCTGATATCTTGTGAAGTTATGCATTCCTCTGCTCCCATATGCATTGACCAGCTATGATGACTCTTTCGGGAATTACCTGTTTTAGTTTTCCGACTGCTTTGAAAGCTATTTTGGTATGGGCCATGCTGCGATGTGCTCTTTGTTTTTTTATGTTCTTCATGGTTTTAAAAAGCATGGGGCTTTAAAAATTTTGGGGGCTGAGCCCCGGTGGTGTAGTGGTTGTGCGTGGGACTGCGGCCCACTGGGTTGGAGGTTCAAATCCAGCAGCAAGGCTGGGCCTGCTACCACCAGAGAGCAGTGATGCCCCCAAAACAAAAAAACAAAAACAACAACAACAAAAAAAACACGTTTAAAATGCACACGTTTGGGATGAGCCCCGGTGGCATAAGTGGTTGAGTGCAGGAATGTGGCCTGCGGGTTTGGTGGTTCAAATCCAGTGGCTGCTCTCAGGAGCAGTGCTTCATAGCTCCCACGACCACCAGAGGGCATGCCCCCCCACCTAAAAATGTGTTAAAAAAAAAAAAAAAGATGTGTGAGACAGAACATTTTTAAAAGCACACGTTTTAATTAGTGTGGTTAATTGTAAGGGGCTTGACTGTGGGCTTGCAAGCTGCTATTTGATGTGGTGCTTCCAGACTCAGACTAGGAAGCAAGGTCTGTTTATCTATTGTCAAAAAGAATCAGCCAGTGGAAACTGTGGATCAGGATGGTCCAATTCTGGTGTGTGTGAGGTCGCCATGAGTCCAGGGCTGACCCAACAGCAACTAATGACAAGACACAGGAGGGGAGCAGTGCCTCTTTTTCGGCATTGGATTAAAAAGCACAAATGAGTTAGGGTAAATAGTCCTTGCCTCCTCCCTCTCCTTGCCAGCCCCACACCAGAGACCCTTGCCAGTAGTTCCCATCATTAAGGGGTTGCTGTGTGGGTTAGCGGCGGGGTAAGAACCCTTCTTATGGGCCCCAGTCTCAATTTTGAATAGCATCCCAGTTTACTTTTTCAGTAGTTTGAGTATGGCCTCGGCCTGACTTCAAACACTGCAGGAAACTCCTGCTTCCCTGCCAGGTGAGGCACCTCGCCTCTGTTTTGGAGTGGTGCATCCAAGATTAGGACTTCATTAAAACATTCCTTTTTACCTCTTACAGAGACAGAACCCCTCAGAGGTCAAGGTACCCAAATTAAACTCCAGAGCAAGGAGAAGCTAGTGGCTTCATTTCCATGACGATGATGCAGTCCTTCACTCTGGCCTCTCCTCTCAGCCCTCCTGCACTCTCTGTGACCTGGTTCCAATTCTCTCTCTTCTATACCTCTCTGGCTCCAGTCTGTTCTTTTTTAATGCATCCGCTGTAAGACTCCCAGCGTACCTACCTTTGAGTGCCTTGCCTGACCAACCTAGACACCGCTATGGGAGAAAGACTGCAAACACATCTGTCCTCAGACTCGGGGCTCCCACTTCAGTAACTACTGACCTTGGTGTAATACCAGAGCTGGAGCTTCCTCTCACTTGAGACATGGATTAAACTTCAGGCCCTGGCCTATAACTTGGATTGTGTTGGTGGTGGTGCGGGTGTTACTGCTGTTAAGTGCCATCCAGGGAGCTCTGACTCACCAAAGTGGCTCGCTGCCCTTTCCTCACAGTCATTGCTAACCTTGAGACCATTGTTGCTGCCGTGTCAATCCATTTCCTTGAGGGTCTTCCTCTTTTCCAAGAACCTTCGCCTGTACCTCCTTCTGGTATCCAAATTAGGAAAGGCGAAGTCTCACTTGACTCACACCTAAGCATTCTGGCGGAACGTCCCACACCGATGGGCTCATTCGTTGGGTGGTCCGTGCTCTGTTGACCATTGTTTGCCAGCATCCGATCTTCTTTGGCCCTCCTTATTCAATGTCCAGCTTTTATGAGGTGATGGAAAATACCATGGCTAGGGCCAGGGGCACCTTAGTCTCCAAAATGACATCTTTGCTTTTTAACACTTTAAAAGAGATCTTTTGGAAAATAGAGGAAAGGAGGAGGCAAGAGACATTTATAGAGGCATGTACAGGTATATCTGTATGTAAATACATTAATACATAATGGTAGGGATATAGGTCTATGTACAGATGTTTATTTATGGGCAAAGTATCGAGGTAGCAAATGGACAACGGGCCTCTACTCAAGTCCTTCCTTAATGCAAGAACGCTTTGTTCTAATAACCTAGCATTCTGTGATGTTCACCTTCCCAATACAATCAGTGAAGTCAAAATGGGTGCATAAGCAAACGTGATGAAAAAAGCTGATGGTGCCTGATTATCAGAAGATACAGCTTCTGGGGGTCTTAAAGACTTTAATTTAAACTAAGCAGCTATCTAGCAGAGAAGCAACCAAGCCCACGTGAAAGAATCACACCAGCCTGTGTGATCATAAGGTATCGATGGGATCAAGAATCAGGCATCAGAAGATCCCAAACAATCATCTGGATGTGAATAAGGGGGACCAGAGTGGAGATCCAAAGCCCTTCTGTAGACAATTGGATATCCCCTCACAGAAGGGTCACAAGGAAGAAACAGGCCAGCCAGGGTGCACAGGGTGCACAGCCAGGGTGACGAAACACAACATTCCTCTAGTTCTTTAATGTTTCCTCTCCCTCCCCCCATTATGATGACCCCAGTTCTACCTTACAAAGCCAGATACACTGGAGCGTGTACACTGGTACAAACAAGAGCTCTCAACACACAAAATCCAGGACAGATGAACCCCTCAGGAACAATAATGGAAGTGATACCAGGAGGATAGAGGGCAGGTGGGGAGAGAAGAGAAAGAGGGGGGACCAATCACAATGATTGATGTATACCCCACCTCCTCCAAGGGGAATGAACATCAGAAACATGGGTGAAGGGGGATAACAGATGGTCTAAGATATGAAAATAAGTTTATAATTTATTAAGGGTTCGTGAGGGTGGGAGGGGGGAGGAAAGCTGATAGCAAGGTCTCAAGTAGAAAATGTTTTGAAAGTGTTGATGGCAACATATGTACAAATGTGCTTGCTACAATTGATGTATGATGATTAAAGAGCTGTAAGAGCCCCAAATAACATGATTTTTTAAATTTTGCAACAGATTTTTCCAATGCAATATATTGTGTGGTTTCCAGACTGCTGGTCCTATGAGCATTAATTGTGGATCCACGTAAAATGATCATTTCTCCATTTATGATGATGTTCCTTTTCGGTTCAGATGTAAGGATTCTTGTTTTCTTTCTGCTGAGGTATCAGTCATACCGAAGACTACAGTCTTTCATCAGTAAGTACTTGAGGTCCTCTTTGCTTTCAGCAAGTAAGTTTGTGTTGTCTGTGTATCACAGGATGTTAGAGAGTCTTCCTTCAACCCAGATCTGCACTGTTCTTCATATATCCATTAATTCATATTATTTGCTTAGGACATATTGAACCAGTATGATGAAAAGATACAGCACATACTGCACTCTTTCTGATTTTACACCAGGCAATATTGTTTGTTCTGTTTGAATAGCTGTCTCTTGCTTAATGATCCGTGTATAGGTTCTATATGAGCATGACTAAGTGCTCTGTGACTTCTTATTCTTCAAAATATTATCCATAATTTATGATACCCACAGTCCAATCTCTTTGTAAATTCAATAAAACAGAGATAAACATCTTCCTCATATTTCCTGCCTTCATCCCAACATCCATCTATATCACCAATGGCATCTCTTGTTCCATAGCCTCTTCTGAATCTGGCTTAATATTCTGGCAGTTTCTTGTCAATGAATACTTGCAACCATTTTTGAATTATCTTCAGTGACAATTTACCTTGCTGGCAATGTTAATGTATTGGAATATAATTTCCACATTTTGTTGGATCATCTTTCTTGAAATGGGCAGGAATATGGATTTCATCCAGTTAACCAGGTAGCTGTCTTCCAAATTTCTTGGCATAGACAAGTGATCATCTCTAGCCACTGTAGCGTTGATTTATTAAACCATTTTGCTTGGTATTTCATCAGTTCTATAGGCTTGTGTTCCATTGGTGTTTTCAGTGCAGTTTAGACTTCTTTCAATACCATTGGTTCTTGATCATATGCTACCTCCTGAGATAGTTGAATATCATTTAATTTTTGTGACTATCACTGATTTGTGTCAATTTCAGCACTGGGAGTGTAGGGGTGGAGTCTAGCCTGTCAATCTGGAATAGCCAATGAGGCCTCTGTGTGGGCTTGGCTTTCTCCTGAGAATTCTGGGAAGTCTTGTGATATCCCCTAGTTGGAGGTGAGAGACTTGGCTCAGTCTCTTGGAGACGGTCTACCAACAAGACAACACAGCAGCATGATATAGACCCTGAGTCCTGGAACCTGGAGGAGAAGCCACATGAGCTTGCCCTGATGGAACCAGACCTCTGGGGCCAGAGAAGCCACAGAGAGACCCCTGCCAGTGCTGAGATGCTTGGGAGGCCATGGGGAGACCCCTACCACTGTTGAGATGCTTCTACTGCCACTGAATACTGCCGATGGACCATGAGCCCAGCAAATGAGGCGCCATGGGGAGACCCCTGCCAGTGCTGGGATGCTTCTGCTGCTGCTGAATACACAAGACTCTGCACCCACAGCTCTGTAGTTGTCCTGGTGTGTCATTGCACGTGCTTCGTGAGTCGGAAGGAGATTTTATAGACTGGTTTCGGACATACGGGCTAATATCAGACTTAAGACCTTGGACTGGACTGGGTTGGGATGCTTTCTCAATGTTCCATTCCTCTTGTATATAAACCTTTCCCTTATATCCATATGCATGTTTATGAATTTGTTTCTCTAGTCTACATGGACTAACACAATTTTGTAATAGTAGCTCTTTGTATTCCCTTCATTTTCTTCTCTCTCCCTCCCTCTCTCTCTCTCAATGGATTTTAAATTGTGAATTAGTAGGATTTACTTATCACCAACACTGCACTCAACATGTCAAACCAGTCATCACCTCCTGCCCCTTTCCCTCCCCTGATTTCTCCTCTCCCTCTTCTGAAACTCCATCTTCCCCTTCACCCAAGTCAATAGCACCAGCCCTCCAGTCGGCTGCTTTGTTTTCTCACCTCTGCTCAACCTCCCTTAAAAGTCTTCCACAGTCTGTTCTTTTTGGTTTGCAAGTTTTTATCTTGTTTTTATCTTTATAGTAGTGGTCTCACGCAATAGTTGACCTTATGGAATTACTCCACTCAGCATAATGTTCTCAAGGTCCATCCACGTCATGAGGTGTTTGTGGTTTCATCATTGTTTTGTAAAGATGCACACTACTCCATTGTGTGTAGGTACCAATGTTTCTTTTATCTATTTTTCTACTCTCCAGCATTTGGGCAACTTGTAACTTTTTGCTATCGCAAATAGTGTTTCTTTGAATATGGACAGACATGTGTGTTCGGGTTATGGCTCGTCCATCTTTAGGGTATATACACAGTCAGGCATTGCTAGATCATGCAGGATTTCTATCCCCAGTTGTTTGAGTTCGTGCCATCTCTTTCCACAATGGTAAGACATAGTCACAGACCCACCAGCATGCCAAGGATTCCTTTCTCTTCACACCCTCTCCAGCATTTGTTATTTTTTTTCCCTTTGGGCTTTTTTTTTTTTCTTTTAGTCGGGCCGTCATTTGCATCTTCTGGAAGGCTAATCCTTGTGAGCATCTTTCCCTATGTTAGCCATTTGTGGCATTTACATAATCTGTCAACTTGCGAAGGAGTGGAGTCTAGCCTGTCAATCAGGTCGTAGTCAATGAGGCCTCTGTGTGTGGGCACAGCCTTGTCCTGAGGAGTCTGGGAGCTCCTGCCTTCCTCCTTGGAGGTGCCAGTCGCTCCCTACAAGACATTCCGACCTTGCCACACGGAACTGCACTGATGGAGCCAGAGCTCTGGAACTAGAGGAGCCACGTGGAAACTCACACCACCACTGGATCGACAAGACTTTCCACCCACTTGCTTGTGCTCTTTCTGCATTCGGCATCATTGTGTTGCATGAGTCTGAAGAGGAATTTCCAGACTTAATGGCCAATTGCTCTTTGATATAGAGTTCTTACACACACAAGTGCCTTTGGATTTGTTTCTCTAGTCAACCCAGACTAACACACCTTTTGTATGACATTTTTGGTGAGCTATTCATGCCCTTTGCCCACTTTTTAATTGGATTATTTTCTATTGAGGTAACACAGTTTTCTATAGGTTTTAGAGATTAATCCTTTGCCCATCGTGTCGTTGCTAAAGAATTTTTTTCCTAGTCTGTTGGTTCTCTTTGAACTCTTTTGATGAAGTTTTTTGATCCACAAAAGTGTCTTGTTTTTATTAGGTCCCAGTCATCTGTTTTGTCTTATACTAATATGTGCCTCCTTCACATGTGATGGTATGTCTGTTTTCTGCAGTAGGCCCCCACTTCATTTTCTTTGGATGATTTCTTTATTTATAATCCCTCCCCGCTCCAAACATTCCTTCAGTATTTCAACTTGGGGCTTGGTTTTTTTTTTCCCCTTTCCATTATTTCAGCTTGTGGCATGCTGAACATATTCTTCCCCTTTGGGTCTCTAACTCTGGGCCTTGATTGAAAGTAATTTAATTTGTCTTCTCGAGCTGCCCCATGAAATCTGTGCAATTCTTTCTTTTTAAAATTTAACAGTTCTTTTGACATATAATCCACAAGTCATACAACCCAGAGTTTAGTCATCTTAAGGAGACTCATACAATCATCACAATCAATTGGTCAATTGTACTTCACTGTGTCTTCCTTTCGTTTTAGCGATGGCACATTCAGGAACATGTTCAGTACCTCTTTCGACACCGACCTTGGTCTAATCTTTCTTTTCTGCCTTCCTACCGGACTTGCGCTGTCTTCATGCATGGTGTCATTCCTGCTACCCCACACAACTCCTCTGGTGTGGGGCAGCGAGTCAGACTCCTCCTGAGGTGATCTTTACAATTACCCACGGTTCTATTTTGGCCTTCATATACTTGTTTTCAGTTTTCTTCACCTTCACCTTCAGCTTGGGGGTGAGCAGTTGAGGGTCTCTTCCTCTGTCGCCCCAGCCGTGTTTTGACTGGTGATCGTGAGCTCCTTCCTCATGACTTTCCACAGATGTGATTGCATCGATCCCTGCCGATTCCACCCGGTGAGATCCAGGTGTGTACGCACTGTTTACGCTGTTGAAAGAAAGCCCTCGAGCCCACACCGCTGTAACTGGAATTAAATGCACTATGTGTTGTCCAGCTCCTCTGTTGATGCCGGCTCAGGCGAAATGCACCGCAGAGCTTGCCTCCAGAGAGGTTTTAGACTGTGACTTTTGGGGAACAAGCCACCATGCTTTGTCTTCTGAGGCACATCTGGGAGGGTTCTAGCCGGCCTTTTTGCTGGTCGCCCAGTGCTTAGCAGTTTGTGCCCCTGAGGGACTCCAATTATGCCCCTCCTACTCCAAAACTTCTGGAAAGCCGAGCTCCTGAAGATCAGTCTTCCCATCCCCAGACAGTGCCTCTCCTGGTTCTCAGAGGGCCGTTGGCCCTCAGTAAAGAAATTCTGGCAAAGCTGAACAGAATCAAGTTCCCCACACCACAATAAGTGGTGGAAATGCAATCAGCCCAGATGTTTTCACATCTGTGGATTGTAGACTGACTTGACTTCCTCCTTAGATGGAAGTCAGTAGCCCTGGGATTTTTGTACACAAGCCCAACACTTCCCATAAAACACTAAGTGACTTTTAATCTCTCTAACCAAGGCTGGGGGCCAAGAACCCTAGTGCTTTTGCACCTTCACTTGGCTGCTGGCAGCATGAATTACCAGGCCGACCCCTCCCAACAGAGCACATGATCCGCCACAGCTGTGCGTGTTTTTTAGCATGACTGCATCGGGACAGGGCTCCAAGCCACTGGGTGGAGCAATGAGCCCTAGGGAGAGAGCTTATGACATTTCCCCTATGATTTCAGAAAGGAAAGGGGGGGGGGTGGGAAGAAAATTCCTCCCCTCCTCCTCAAATGAGTTGTTTGGCTGTCAATTCAAACGGTCGTAGGGTGTATGTATAACGCATGCATGAATCTACAGACTAGAGATCCCTGGACTTATAGGAGAGAATTGGGACTCAGTGATCCTAAGGGTGAAAGGCAGACATTGCATGTTAGCACACGCTTTTCTTAATGACCGAATCCCAGTTTTATTTGCGATGACGGTATATGCAACTAAAAGACCATTTCCCATCCTTCCTTGAGGGACTAGGTCCCAGACAATGGGATGTGGGCAGAGAGAAGTGCTGTGTGGAGCATCCTGCTGACTCCAGTTAGAGGGTGATCCATTGGCTGGCCTCTTCTCTCCCTTCCTTTGGCTAAACATGAACTTGATGACTGGAAATCTGGGAGCCATCCTGGAACTTGTGGCAACCTTTAGGGTGGAAACCTAGAGTTAGGATGATGAAGCAGAATCAGAACTTGGGCACTGTGTCAGACAGGGTTTTCTAGAGAAACAAAACCAGGACACTAATAATCCTCTATATTTACATAGAAAGATATCTAACATAAGAAATGAACAGTTAACTAATATATAAAGCAGTACAAATGACTTGGTGCAATTCACTTGCGTGAGACAGCTAGTAGACTGGCAGTCCTTTGAGTCTTGAGGGCTGCCGAGCAGTCCTCTGTAGAGCAATCCAGGCTATCTGGCCACACGTAGCAAACAGCAAAGCCGGTCACCAACAGTCAGCCAGATGACAGAGTCCAACAGTCCCCAGCTCAAGAGATGTATATTCCAGGAGCGTGGAGAAGCAGGGCTGGAAGGAACCTTAACTCACAGCTACACAGTCGATGGATTAAGTGCCCCACGGGTAGTGTTGCTTAGAGATGGGAGGCACAGGACGATCAAGGCAGTAGTTAGTGGCTGGTCCGAAGACCCACGAGCAAGAGAACAAGCCATTTACATCTCCGCGCTTCAATTGATCTTACGTGTGTTCATTGGCCATGTTGGCACAACAAACCTACCTATCTTCTTTGGCCATGTTGGCACAGCAAGCCTATCCATCGCAGGCACCAACACCAAGGGGTCACCGTACCAGCTTAAGACACTTAACTTCCGGCTACTTTTGTGAAAGAAAATGCAAAACCACAAGAATAATGCCTTATTAAAGGCAAATCACTTTGTGATTTTTGGTTGTTCTATGCAGCTATAACTCTCCAACAAAGATATAGAGGCCTACAACAACTTTAAAAATTGTTCTGAGCGTAGAAAAATTGTTAACTGAAATTTCCAGTCATAGGGAGATACTGAAATAAAACTATTTGTGTATTGATACCAATGAATAGTATGCAGCCATAGGCAGACTAGAGTTCTTCATCGGGGATATTGGAGGACCCCAAAACACTTAACAATTCACACTCTGCTACCACAAAGCACACATGAATGTATCAAAATAGCTTTGAGATTCTTTGATGGTGTGTAAATAGAAAAGTGTGTGGAATATAAGGTACATTGCCTATGGCAAACCAACAGCTATGGTTGTCAGGGAACAGCTATTAGGAGATGTGGGGGACTAAACTTTATATAATGTTTGGGTATTTACAACCACAGTGAATGAGTCATGTCTTACGTAAGGCCATTTTTGTTAAGAAATGAGTAGATCAGCCATTTAAAACGAATGGAATTTTAAATCATCTTTAGCCAGAATCATTTTCAAAAAGGGAAAAAAAGTGATTCAGCCTTGAAAAGGATTAGTCATGAAGCCTGAAATATTCGGTTAAAATCAGAAGGAGGGGAAAAAAAAAAAAAAGACAGCTAATTTTAAAAATGAAACTTTTTTTTTTTTTTTCAAAAGCCTTTGCAAGTTCCGGAGATGAACAGGCAAGCTGTGGGCCCAATCTATTTCTGCCCCTGTGAGGACGTTATCGCTACCCGCCCTGAACTTTTTAACGGACACTTCTCAGAGCAAACTGCGGAAGCCTCGGGAAACATCAGACAGCAGCAAACAGACTTTCTCCAGTGGGAGGGGGAGGGCGGCTCCTAGAACTTCCAACCCCATTCATTTCACAGGCGAAAAAACGGAGGCCGCGCACGCCGCCGGGGGACGATTCCTGGAGGAGCCCCGGGAACTTCCCGGCTTGACCCCCCCGGAGCAACGGAGCGAAAACGAACCAGAGTTCGGAGGGCTGGACTGGACAGGAAGCCACGCCTCTACCGAGCCCTGCAACGCGCTGGCCAACGGCACGCTTGGGGCGGAGTCAAGTTGGCGGGGGCGGGGCTTCCGGAGGTGGAGGCTGGCGGAAAAGAGACGGGGCGGGGCCTGGTAGGTCACTCCGAGCCTGAAGGCGGGGCCTCACATCCGCAGAGGCGGGGCGGGAGGGCCCCGAGCGGGCTCGCGCCAGTGCGGGCCCCGGAAGTCGGCGGCGGGCGGGGGCGGGGCCGGGGCGGCCTCCGCGGCGGCGTAGCGCGCTGCGCGGCAAAGATGGCGGCCTCCAGCTGGGCCCGCACGGCCGTGGCCTTGCTTTGTGCGTCCGACCTGTTGCTGCTGCTGCTGCTGCTGCCACCGCGGGTTTGCGCCACTGGGGACCCGACCGGAGCACCCGGCGAGGCTACCCGGCCCCCCCGGAAGAAGAAGGATATTCGCGATTACAATGATGCGGACATGGCGAGGCTGCTGGAACAGTGGGAGGTTCGCGGCTCGCGCACGCCGTCCCGCTTCACTGCCCGGGTCCCCGCTCCAGCTGACCCTGTACACCCCCTCCTTGGCTCTGGGGCCTTTTTGATCTCCTCATTATCTTATAATATCCCTTTACCAATGCCCCGCTGGCCGACTCAAGCCAGCCTTGTCCCCCCGTGTGTGGCTCTCTGCATCCCTCAGGCCCCGTCAGCCCCCCTGCCCCAGGCCCTCCTGCCTGGCACCACCTCTCCAGTCACCCGTCCCGAGACTGCCTCTCACTCCGCAGCCCGTTCACCCTTCAGTAGCTGCCCGTGCCCAGCCCACCCCGCGGCCGGAGAGGGAGACCCGACGCGCCACCGCCGGGATTTCTGCCCGCTCCCCCTTGCTTTGTGTCGGGATGAGTGGGTGGGTGAGTGGCAGGGAGATGATTATCCTTAAGGAGTCATGCCAGCTCTGAGTTCTCCCATCTTCTAGCGGTAGACTGTCAGAGTTCCTACTTTGGTATATTTCCGTGGTCAGAGTTTTGTAATTTTGTGGGTAGATTATGCTTTTTTTAGGAATGGATTAGAGGCGGGACTCTCTCGCTTGGAACGTGTATTTTTCGTTTAAAGGAGCAATGCTTCGCTTCGTTCGAATACATTCTGTAGTTAGGGTGTTTTGGTTTTTTTTTAAACCTGAACCCACTGGACGTAGCTTAGGAGAGTGTAATAAACCTTTAAGACAATGTTTATTGGCCAACTGCAGCCTACCTTCTTGCCTTTCTGTCTTCCAAGAGCATTGTACAGAATGGTCTGGTTAGTTTGCCCAGCCGGTGGAGTAGAAGTACCGGTAATATGTTTGGATTTTACCAAATATCTTGGTAAAATGGAATGAGAAGATCACGGGGCATTTCCAGGAGCTTGTTGAAGCCCCATCATGCTTTGCCACCAGGTCATGCCGATCAAATAAAGAGATTTTAGTGGATGATCCCTGAGGATCCATTCAGCACTGAACTTTTGTCATTTTTCTGACAATCGCTTTCCCACTTCTTTGTTGTGTAGCAGAGAGGGCATTGTCTTTTTGGCAGTGCACAGTTCCTTGGGTGGCACTACCCACTCAGTTACTAAGCTAAAGGTGGTGGTGGTGGTAGTGCTGTGGGAGCAACGCCTGGCGATCTGCCTCTGAAAAGATAGCCGGGCCAAACTCACTTTCAGCAAGTTGGTTCTGACTCATTGGCTTCCCTTTGTAGGGTTTCTGAGCCTGTCAGTCTTGACCAGGGCAGATAGTCTAAGCTTTCTCCCACAGAATGGCTGGTGGATTTAAACTGTTACCTTATAGGTAGCAGCCAAATGCCTTGGAGAAAAAGAAAGGACTACAAAGCAGTTCTCGTTCTGTCGTACACCAGGTTGCCACGAATCAGAATCACCTCATTGGCAGTGGGGAGTGTAGCAGTCAGTTCAAGGGTTTGCTTGTGACATGAGCCGTCAGGCAGGAATTTTAAATGTTCCATGATGCATTTGATTGGAAGACAGTAGGCCTGTATTTTCACCAGCTGATAGACTGAGCCTATGTAGATGCCTGTCTTCCTCAGGCACCCTCTCCCATGCAATCCCCTGACCACTTGGATTCTAGTAAATGAAGCTGTTCCTGTGAAAGCCTCACCTGGTGAGGAGCGCCTGCCTTACAAACGCTCAGCGGTAAAGAAAGCGAGTGCAGTAGAGATCAACTAGGGGCTCAACCCTTGGGAGCAGTAGCTAGGAATAGAAGGAAAACCACAAGACGAAGACACATTGCTGGGTGTTATCAAAAAAAGGGGGGATACTGACTGTTGTGGGAACCCCAGGAAGGCCTTTCATGGAGGAAATGGCAATTTAGGGAGGCCAAGGAAAGTGGCGAAAGAGGGAAGGCGCGCCTCGTGGGGCAGCGGGTGCTGAGGATGGGACATCACGGAACTGGGCAGAGTGGCCCAAACACTGACACCCAGACTCTGCAGTTCATCTCTCTGCCTTGTTGGCCTGGGGAACCCGCGATGTGGAACCTGGCTGTGCCTTTCGTTGCCTCAGCTGCAGTATGGAAGTCTTAGTAGTACCCCTCTCCCCTTGACGGTTGTTAAAGTGATGAACAGACTATGTGGACGGAGTCTAGAATAGTGCATCCCAATCAATAGTCATTAACTGTGGGAATACTGATTTTGGGGGCTTGACAGGACCTGGTCCTCTCTGAAGCAAAGTAGCGTAGGTTTGATTGACAGGAAAACCTGGAGTGCATTGAGTGTGTTGGGCTTTAGAAGGGAAGGCCCAGTCCCTGATGAGTCAGAAAAGGTATTGTCACGGAGGAGCTGCTGTCTTTCAGTGCATAGGGCTGCAAGTGGCAAAGTGGAGTGGCCCCCTAGGTGTTAATAGCCTGTCATCTGCAGTTCAGAACCATCAGCCGTCCCAGGGAGAAACAGGAGTGTTTCTCCCCCTCTGAAGAGTCCGGGGCAGTTCTTCCCTGTGGTGGAGCATGATAACACGGCAGACCTGTCCAGTTGGAGAGGTTTTTTAAAAAGTCTTTGAGAGGCAAACGGCCAGGTCTTGCTGCCACAGAACACTGCAGCGCTCTGGGGGCTCAGCGTTAGCCCACATTGCAGTACAGAGAATGTGATCTGTCATCGGCCCCAGAACCTCACCCCAAAACGTTGGCCACCTTTTTCCAAGTGCACTTCATTTGCAGACAAGGTTTTTCATAGCTACAATCAGAGTACAGATGGGATTTTTCTGTTCTTGTCCCCGTCCGGTATATTATAATGAAACCTTTAAAAGACTTCAGTGTAGGGTAGATGAACAGGGAGAGAGGGCGCATTGCCATCAAGTCAGCTCCGAGTCATCGCGGCCCTATAGGAGAGCCCTGTCTTTCTCCCTGTGGTCTCACACTGCTCACCTGGCAGCCTGCAGTCACCGTGTCCGCACTACACCACCACGGCTCCTCTGGATTTGTTCGTAAAGACTCACAAGCAAGCAGCCTCCTCAGAAACCCTGTGTAGAGTCACTTGAAGTCAGAATGCCGGAGAAAGGTCAGGCTTGCTTTCCTACCAACAGGCCCATCTCAGAAACTCCCAGGGGCAGCTCGGCCCCGGACTGTCGGGTCACTTGGAGTTGGCATCAGGTGTTTGGTTTGGTTTTCTGGGTGGAGTTGCCCCACTCATGGCGGTGGTTTGGTCTGCGTCTTGATCCATCCCTCGCTGGCAGTGAGATCCCGGACAGGCAGTGATCCTGTTTCCCTATGTGTACTCCCTGCCGGTGGCAAGCTCACCGCCTAAGGTCCTGCTGTGCCCATTGACTTCACACCAGTGCCAGCTCCACTCCCGATTCAGCGGCATTGTTGCTCCGTCTTCCTTTCCTGTGGGAGAGGGTGGAACCCTGGTGGTGTGGTGGTTGCTCACTGGGCTGTGACCGGCAGGGTCAGCAGCTTGAAACCACCTTGGGAGAAAGACTGAGCTTTGTGCTCCTGGAAACAGACCCCGACAGTCTGGGGAACCCACAGGGCCTCACTCTGAGTCAGCAGTGAGTTTGGCTTGGTTTGGGGTGGGAAAGGGTTGCTATCTCAGGGTGTTTTTATTTAGAGGAAGACAGGAAGGCTGAAGGAAGAAGCTCTTCTCCCACCCTCCCTTACCCCTCCCCCCCCCAAGGCGAATCCCAAATCCGTCAACCCTGCCTGCATGCTAAGCAGAGACCATGCCTCAGAGGGGCGTCTGGGGCGAGGAGACAGAACTCCGGCCCGTGTTCGGACTCATGTCCCCACAGGTGGTTCGTTCCTCTGAGAGTAGCTTGATCAGGTGGGATGAGGAGAGGGACTTGGAGTCAGGGTCAGTTCTTGTAGCTTGTGACCTTGGGCAAGTTTTTAATCTTCTCACATCCTTTTCTCTGTGTAGAATGGGCACCTTGCAACGTGGCTCCAGGCCAGGCCAGGTTGAAGATAATGTCAAGAAGTGCCCGGGAGCAGAGTAGGTACACCGTAGATCATTTCAAAGCACCAAACTCAGTGCTGACTCATGGCCACCCCGTGGGTATCAGGGGACAACACTGGAAAGCAGGTCACCCCCGCCACCGTTGTTGGTTTGACACTGCCGCCAACCGCTCTGATGGCAGCCCACTTGTTAACCGCAACCCCACCAGGCGCCTGCTGCAGGGACGAGGAGGAGGAGAAAGGATTTGTAGCCAAGTGCAGCTTTGTGCTATTGCGGGTCTCTGACTGACGGGCGGGCGTTTTGGTGAAGATCCCCGGCTGGCCAGGAACTGAGTCCGGCAGCGCGCCTAGCCCCTGCCCACTCCCCTCCCCCAGGGAAGAACTCGTGGTTTGGAGTGCAACAGTGATGAGAACGACCGATATCACCCACGCCCCCTGGGCAGAGGGTCTTCTCCCTTCGCTTCCGTGACCCCGCGTGCTGGGTGGGACCTGAGGGGTGGTGACCTTCCAGGAGATGGCCGGGCTTGCCAAGGTGCTTCTGAGTGAGTCCATCCAGCCTCTGGTGAGCGGTCAGGAGCCTGCCCCTTTGTACTGCCTGGCACTCCCGACTGAGAGCCGCACTGGACGGTGACCCGTCCGAGGTGCTGCTCCTCCGTGCTCATCCCATAGAAAGGAAGGTTGCTTGGAACACTCTCCCCTCTCCCTTTGCAAATGTACTTCGCTGAAGAATGCAGGTATGCGTGGCTTAACAACTTCAGTCGTCCTATGAAGTGGGAGCGTACGGGCGTGGGTGCTGTGAGAACACTGTTTTGAATCTCTGGATGACGCACAGCACCCGAGCACATTGCATGGTGTGTGTGGTCCCTGCACTTGTGTGGAGCTGTGGTCCTGAGCCCAGGGGGCTGCTGCACCCTTTGGCTATGCCTGTCTCGATGATGCCCTTCTCCGTGGGCATAGCTCGCCCAGCCAGGAGAGTGGGCGCAGGAGTGTTTGTTCCTAACCTGGTGACGCTGGTGCCCTTTCCTCCTCCCTCTACGCGGGAGCCTCAGCTCAGGACAAGGGTCTGCAGTCCTGCGAGCTGAAAAGGTTTCCACCAGGAGACTTCAGGGGAGATGGTGGCCCTCGGGGACAGGCAGGCCTCCCCCTTGCCCCGTCCATCATCACTGAGGACATCACTGCCGTCAAGTTGATAGCAGTTCATAGCGACCCTATGAGTTAGAGCTATGGATCTGTGCCTGTGGGTTTCTGAGACTAACTCTATGACCGTCAAAAGCCTCGTCTCTCTTCCCTGGCAGTGGTTTTGGATTGCTGGCCCAGCGATTAGCAGCCTGACACGCCACCTTTCTGCCGCCCTGACTCCCCCTTGTGAGGCTTATGGCTTTGGATATCCGAGGTGCGGTTCTGCCTATCCTATAGGAGCTCTGGCAATGCATAGGGTTCCACGTCATAGCAACCCTGTGTACGGCTTCGGAGGTTGTGAATCTTCCTGGGAGCAGACACTCTCAATTCCCACAGAGTAACTGGCAGCCTTGCGCTGAGCAGCCCAACGCTCACCCAGCAGGGCCCGGGTTCCTGAGACTGCAGGAGTGGGCAGTAGACTAGCCATGTGTACCCATTGCATGAACTGTGTGGTCACCCAGGGACTCCTGCTGGCACCGTGGGGAGCCTTTGGTCTATTTACTGAAAGTGCAGGAGTCAAACTCACCAGCTGCTTCCTTGGGAGCAAGATGAGGCTGAGGGCTCCCATCCAGATCTAGTCTTGGAAACTGTAAGGGGCAGTTCTGCACAGTCCTAGAGGGTCCCCTGTCGGGTCACTGTGAGCGGACACCAACTCAGTGGCAGTGTTGGGCTTTGTTTTGTGGCCACGGCCCTAACTTTCCCAAGCAGCCTTAAGAAGGAGATGCTGATATGACTCCCCTGAGCTCAGTGAGAGAGGAAAGTCTTCAGGTGGCTGAGTAACTTTCCTAAGACCACACAGCTAAGGAGATCGGGGTTCCTGATGACCAATCACCAGCAACTGCCCCTTCAGAGGAAAAGCCGGGAGTGTCAAAGCTGTTGGAGTGGAGCAGGCTGGAGGAGGCCCCCCGCTGGGCCCAGAGTGCTAGCCGAGCTCTGCTTTGGGCTTTGTAGATGCAGAAGTCGGCCTCACAGGGCCAGGGTGTTTTCCAAGGTAACAGCTAGTTTTTTGTGCCGCTGAAACTAGACCCCAGATCTGATACTAATCTGGGTCACCTTCTAGCACTTCCTTAGAATATCTTTTCTTAGCATTCTTTCTTAAAAGCTAAAAATACAGTTTGCGAGCGCTAGTGTTTCTGCCAGTATCCTTCACCTCAGTCCCTCAATGGGGGCTTTTGTTTCCTTATTTGTTTGTTGCTTGTGACTCTGAGACATAATTGACATCTTCTACAATTCCCCCATCTGAAGTGAGAATTTCATTGTTTCTTTTAGTCTGTTCGGGAGTTGTGCAGCCCACTGTGCAGTCGACTCTAGAACATGTACACCCCCCCCCCCCAAAAAAAAAAACCCACTTAACCTTTAGCATGCAGTCACCTCTCATGTCTTCGCCTGGCCCCTCAGTCCAGGTTGGGTTGTGGCTAAACCTGCCCCATGGACCCATCTGCTGGGGACATGCTGTCCCCTGTCCTACCACGGGCGCCCTTTTGTGCCTGGCTGCTTTCACTGGCATGAGGTTGATAAAAATCCATCCATGTTGGAACATGTATCAGTATTTTATTGCTTTTCATTGCCAAGTGATACTCCATTTCTGGAGAAACTGCATTTTATCTGCCCACTAAGGAGCCCTGGTGGCCCAGGGGTGGGGACTACAGGTGGGGCTGCCTGGTGGGCAGGTGCCCCCCTTCGAGGTGGAGACCCCGGCAGGCAGTTGGACTCAGGAGCCCTCGAGGCAGGCCCGAGGCTGGACCGGCACCAGGCTGCTGATGGAAAGCTGAGCTGACCCCTCAGGCACCTGGTGTGAGAGGAGCCTGGGCCGTGCTCTTCAGACAGCTCGCAGGATTGCAGCCCAGAACCCTGTCATTGTCGTCAGGAGCCTTCCACTCGGTTCCCACTCAGCGACCCTGTGCCACCGCCCAAAGCCCCTTAGGTTGCGGCGGTGCCAACGTCACGACTGTTCTGATGTTGGAGCCCATCACGGCAGCCACCACATCCATCCGCCCTGCCCAGGGCCTTCCTCTTCCTCGCCGCCCCTCCATTCACCACCGCATGTGCTAGTCCGGAACCGGTCTCTCCTGACAGCTCGTGCCGGCTTTGTGTGAGAAGCAGTCTCGCCGCCCCAGCTTTCAGGAGCACTCACGCTGTCCACCTTCCCGCGCATGCGCTTGTCCTGTGACAGTCAGTGGTACTTGCGGTAGTCTGTGCCAGCATCACAGTTGAAATGCATCTACTTTCTTGAGTCTTCCTGATTCTATGTCCAACTTTCAGTGCCCTTGACAAAGCACTGTGGCTTGGGGGGCTGCCACATCTGTCCTCAAAGTCACACCCTAGCTTCTCAACACTTTAAAGAGGCCGTGTGCTGCAGCAGGTAGACGCAGTGCGTGTACCAGAGGGGCTAGCAAATAGGAGAAACACTCCTGAACTCTAGACTAGGCAGATGCTGATGGTTCTCATTGGGTTGTGGTGGGTCGTATCAGTGCACTGTTGTAAGGTCACACCTAGCCCAACGCTTAGTGACTTAAATAAGCCCAGACGCAATGCGGCCCACTAGTGACCAGCGCTTAGCCACCCTACATAGGGTTTCCAAGGCTGTACATCTTTACGGAGCAGAAAGCCTCGTCTCTCAGATCTGCTGATGGGTTTATTCTGCTGGCCCTTGGGTTAGGAGCCCACTGAGTGACCCACTGCCCAGTCTGCCTCCTTGGTGCCTTAACCAGCAGCCATTTGTTCCACTCAGGGTTCTGTGGGCGAGGTCACTGCCAGCTGGGGTAATGTAAGGTGACCTCAGCTGCGGTAGCTTGTCTCTGTTCTCCCAGACCCCTCCCCGGACCTGGTTTGAGTGTGGATCCAGGAGACAATTCTGCCAGGCAGGGCCCAGATAAGAACTGGCCCCTCGGAGATTCTCTAATACCTCGCGTGCCAGAGCAAGTGGCCAGCGGCTAAGGCGCTTGACTAGAGTAACAGCCTGTTATGCAAAGGGGGTGGGGGGAAGCCCCGGCCATTCTTACCTTGTTCACTTGTTTCTCTCCCAAGAGCGAGCACAGCCTTCCCTGACAACAGCGAAGCCTCCCTGCTGTCAAGTTTGTTTTGAGTTGTGGGGTACACAGGGCAGGACCACCGTGCGGTTTCTGAGCATACCTCCTGTATCAAGAGTGGAAATCCTCGGCTTCCTCTCGGAACACTGCCCCATCAGGGTTCCTCCCTACTTAACCAGGTGGTGCGGATGAACCAAAGGGCTGATAGGCCTTCTTGACTGCCAACCTCCCACAAGTGCCTCCAGAGAAAGGCCTGGCAGCTCACTTCTGAAGAACCACTGGTGGAGCACAGTTGTAGCCTTGACACACGGGTCTCCACGAGCAGAGCCGACTCCATGGCGATAGAGGAACCCCTGACCTCTGCTATTGTATCATAATCCCCACGTTAATGGTCCCAGTGGTATCCTGAAGGGCAATCCTCCCAGCCCAGGGTTCAGTTCTGGACCAGGTTCCTCGTAGATTGGCCAGGCCTCTTTAGGCTCCTGTAATCGGCACCAGTCCTGCAGCCTTCCCCGCTTCCTCGCTTCATGTGACGTCTGGCAGCATGTCCTGTCTCATTGGCCGGCTTGTCTCTAGCTTCCTTGGGTGATGGTTTGGGGGGGCCACCCCCGAGTCAAAGTCCACCCTGTCTGCAGAGTGGTGGTTACGAGGAGGTTTGCTGCTGCTGCACTGAGGGAGTCCACTCTGAAGACTCGCCTCTGGGGATAGCTGCCAGGTTTTTCCAGTGCCAGATGGCTGTTTTCCCACTCGTGATCCGTAAATACTGGGCAGTGGTTACTTTCAGACCGGGTAAATATTCCGTTTGGCATCAAACTTTGATCATGCTTTGTTTACATGGGGCATTTTCTAGTTTCATCATTCCTGTAGTCTACTGATGGATTTTCTAATTCATGGTTTCTTGCGTTCTGTATACTAGTATGGATACAATGCTGCTTACTCTTGTTGTCTGAGTTACAATGATTGTCTTAGGTTACATGATTGTCATTATTCACTCCGATGTTCAGATTAATCCAGCGTGGCCAGGGAGATCCCTTCTTGTTGGAGCCCGTTACATTTTGTCCGGTTCCCATGATCCTTTGAGCAAAAAGACAGTTGAGGTTTAGCTTCAGTTCTCTTTGTCTGATAGCCTGGTCCTTCGAGATAGTCTTACCTATCTGCAAAGAAAGAGGTGTTCCTTCTACTGTGAATTCCAGTCCAGAGCTACAAGCTTGCTCTCGTCCCCCTTCCATGATCAAGGTGAAGAACTTTCACACCCTGTGCTCCAGCCTGCAAGGCACAGAAAGCAGCTTCCGAATTGCCAGTTGATGCCTCGCAAAGAGCCTGGCAGCCTGGTGGGTTGTGGGTTGGTCTGCTAACCACAGGTGGGCAGTTCAAACCCGTCAGCCACTCCTCGGGGGAAAGATGAGGCATTCTACTTCCCTACGGGGTTACAGCCGCGAAGATCCATCCACTCTGTCCTGTAGGATCGCCTTCCACTCCATGGTGGTGAGTTGGCTTGAAGCCACGAAAAAGGGCAAGAAAAAAGTGACTAGAATGAAATCTTGGTGTACAGTTTCTATCTTTTACATGAAATTGATACTCATGAAATGCACAGGCCTTCACTGCGGTGCAGTGAGTTTTCACAACTGGGCACACTCATGGAATCCACAGCCCTGCCCATCTCCCAGAGCTTGCCTGTCCCATCTCACCGCCCTCAGTCTCAGCCCTGCCCACCACACACACTGCCCCCGAGCGTCCTTCTGCCTGTTTGCAAGCCGTCAATCAGTGGACGCGCGCGCGTCTGTCTCTGCCTTGCGCTCTGCTGTGTGACTCGGGGTGTGCTCCATTGCTGGGTGGCACTTCTTCGTGGGGCCGGGGCTGGGGGTCGTCGTTAGGGCAGTGATCACAGTGGGTAGGTTCCTGGAGAGGGGAAGACCATGCACAGACCCCTCACTGGGAGCCTCCCTGGGATTGGCCCCTGGGGGTGAGAGAGTAAGTACTGCCTGTCACTTGGACTTCACAGGGAGAAAGGTCCTGGGCTTCCTTTGCCCTGCCGCCCCTGTGGTGGGACTCTGCTGCTATACCTGTTGGCCTGGGGGGGAAGGCTGGTTGGGGACTGTGGATTTGAAGCTTGCTTTTCTCCCCCCACACTGATAGAAAGATGATGACATCGAAGAAGGGGACCTCCCCGAGCACAAGAGACCCTCTGCACCAATTGACTTCTCCCAGATCGACCCCGGCAAGCCGGAGAGCCTCCTGAAAATGACCAAGAAGGGCAAGACGCTGATGATGTTTGTCACGGTCTCTGGGAGCCCCACTGAGAAGGAGACTGAGGAGATCACCAGCCTGTGGCAGGGCGGGCTATTCAACGCCAACTACGATGTCCAGAGGTAAAGCACCAGCACTGGGGTGCGCTCTGAGGCTCAGCCGCGTGTCCTGCTTGCTAACCAAGGACCCACCCCCTTTCCTCTCTTGAATTTCTTCTTCTAAATGCTTTTGCATGTGTGTGTATGGGGGGGGGGGGGGGGGGGGGGGGGGCTTCACTGCCCTGGTGGGAGTAGGAAGCCCAGCCTTGCTCCTGAAGAGCTCCTGCTGGATTTGAACCGTCACCCCTGTGGGCCGCAGTCCCGCACACAACCAGGACTCAGCCCTCTAATGCTCTTTTTATCACTCCATTGTTGTTAAGCTCATCCAGTGCAATCCCCTTGAGACCTGTGCTTGGTTGGTCTTCGGACCCAAGGGTGTTTGCTTTCAGACCCGAAGGGTGACAGAGGGTCAGAGCCGTAGGCCCCACCAGGCTCTGTCTGGACCGGCCAGCGCGGCCGGTCTCGTTGAGATTTTGGGTCCCAGTCCACGTGTTGACCGCTTCACTGAGGACCTTTCGAACCCCTTTCTGAGCAGTTGGCAGGTCTCACCGTTGTGGAGATGATGTCTGTGGGGCCCTCTGTCGTCGTCGCCTGGGCTCATTGTCTCCATGAGTCTTGTTCTTCATTCTTCTTCCTCCTGCCTGAGGAGAGCCCCCTAGTGTGAGGCGGGGTGCATGAAAGCAACAAACCCAGGGAGCCTCATCTCTGAGTAAGAAAGAGCTGTGTATCCAGACGTAGTTATGGAGCGAGTAAACAGCCCAGCCCAGCCCACGGGCGTGAGCAGAGCGTTAGCCCCTGAGCAGAAACGTGGAAAGGAAGAAGACTGTCAAGTCCTCGCTCATTGCTTCCTTCTGAGAGGCGAGGCTGAGGAGGCCTGGGCCCCGTCAGAAGCACGGGCCTCCTGGGTGCAAGGCTGGCAGCTGAGCTCCACCATCTGCCGTGCGGGGGAGGGACGAGGCTGTCAGGCTCCCGGGGGAGGAGGGGAGATACTGGGGAGACCTGCCATCCATAGAGGCAAGTGTGTAGTATATGCCACCCGAGACTGGGGGTAGACCCACAAGCTGACTAGATGTAGGTATGTACCTGTAGGCTTGTCAGAGCATATTATGTATCCACAGTCCCCTTTACTGCAGAGAGAGCCACAGGTGTGGTGGAACACCCGAGTGTAAAATTAGGAAAATTTCTTCCAACCTGTTATCAGGGACCATAGTCCCCAGGACACCAAGGTCCGCTGGGGGGAGAGTGGTGCCGTCTGAAGTCCCGAGGTGACTCTGGCTCACAGCAGGCTAGACCTAAGAAAGTGTATCCTTTGGTTCTGTGTGTTCACGGAGAATTTAGAATCAGTTGTATTTCTAGTTCTTTCTCTCCGTGGAAGTGTGACCAACTTGCTTTGTGCTTTAGCGCCTCACTGCCCTGTGCTAACTGTGGTCGCTGCCTCTGCAGGTTTATCGTGGGGTCCGACCGGGCTATCTTCATGCTGCGAGACGGGAGCTACGCCTGGGAAATCAAAGACTATCTTGTCAGCCAAGACCGGTGTGCCGATGTGACCCTGGAGGGACAGGTCTACCCGGGCAAAGGGGGAGGAGGCAAAGAGAAAAACAAAACCAAGCAAGAGAAGGGCAGGAAGAAGAAGGAGGGCAGCCTGAAGTCGCAGGCTTCACAGGAAGCCAACCGAGCTGGGAGTAAAAGAGAAGATCTGTGAGGGGCCGGCCCCGAGGGCAGGACCGGGAGCAGCAGGACCACGCATGCTCCGGTCCGCCTGCTGGGCGGGCTATAGGTGGGCGGGGCCAACCACGTCCTGCTTGAAACTCCTCCCTTCTAGAAAAGAACCAGCTTCTCCTCAACTACCCTTGAGAAGACAGAGATTTCCTAGTGAAAACTGGGCATTGACAATGTTTCCTACAGAAGTATTTCCAGTGGAGACCTGAGTGTGTGGCTGGCCTTCCCCCGTGGACCTCTGGCGAGTCCATGGTTACACCATGGGCAGCAGGGCACCAGGGCCACACCCTCTCCCGTGCACCTGCTCCGGTCGGATGGCCACCAGCTCAGGGCGTGAAGCCTCTTCCTACGAGGCACACGGAGGCCAGATCCAGGTCAGACTTAACATCCGGGTCAGACTTAGCCGCACAGACTCATCGTGCTGAGAACTCCTGCGTGGTGCCTGGCGCGTTGTCCGGGACTGAGCTCCGCCTCGTGCTTGCAGTGTCAATAGGAATCGGGCCTGTACAGGGTGCGGCAGAGGCTGCATTATTTCTAAACCGTTTTCTCTGACGCCAGCCTAAAACGGTGTCCTTCCACATGGTACTAACAGGACGCGCTGCCTGTTTGCGCAGTGCCCCGTAGTTGGGGCTGCCTCCGAAGAGAAGAGTTGATGGCGTTGATGCCCAGGGGCCATTTGTAAAAACTAACACTGAGTAATTTCCATGGTGAGCCTAAACAGTGAAATGTAGTATGTTATGGAAGTGGACCGTTTAAGTGGGGGGAGAGTGCTGCAGAGGGAGAAATGCCCGCCCCAGCCCTTTGTCCACTGGAAGAGCCATTGTTAAAAAGAACATTGTTGTTGTTGTTGTTTTTTAAATACACTTAAACCAGCTTCTAGTGATGTGTGTTTCTTTGTCTGGGTCTTACGGTGGCGGCGGGACTTTCTGTGTCTGAGCACTAGGCATTGGCACCGTGGTCCAGCACGTGGTTGCTCACGGAGGGAGGGGACTTGGTGGCAAGCCTGGCAGGCCCCTCTGGAGAGCCTCGGGCAGCTTTCCTCTGCCCTATAGGGGCACCATGGTGGAGCCAGTTCATAGCACCGGGAGTTGTCATTGTTGTGCTTTGAGAACTCGGACCTGCACCCCCCACATACACCAGTTGTGTGCTGGAAGTGTGATATCCACCCTGCAGCCCCCCAACCTCCAGGCACCCCCACTCCAGGCCCCAGGTCTCTGGTGTGGATGTAAACCGTGGGCCAGGGGGCGCAGTCTGACCCGGTCCCAGCTGAGTTCGCTTGCACCCTCCCACGAGGAAGAGCTCGGCGTGCGTCTCCCTGCTGCCCCGCCGGGGAGATGGGAAGTGCGCCCGGGTGAGGACAGGTGTCCACAGGAGATCAAGCCGGGCCCAAGGGGTTTCCTTTAAGGCTCTGGGACAAGCCTGGGTGTCCCCTGGGCTTTTTTGACTTCAGGGCCCATGAACCAACTCTTTTCATCCAACTGGTAAAAGGTTACTGTGTTCCCTAGTGCGGGGAGCTTGCACGTGCACAGGTGTGGGCACCCGTGGCTAATGACTGCAAGGCTTGGGCACCTGGGCACGGCGTGGCGTGATTCCAGGTCGGGAAGAGAGCCAGAAGTCTGCTGTGGGCACGCCTCTTGCTCTTCGGAAAGGTCTCCCGGAGGCGCAAGCTCGGCCGCGGTTCCTGTGCGGCGTCCTCTGACCTGCTCTCTGCATCCATCCCAATGCCCTGCAGCTGTCAGCAGGCCACTGGAGTTCAGAAGCCCAAAGGCACGAGGGCTGCTTGTGGTCGCTGACTGCATCACCAGGTCCATGGTCTCACTGGAAGTGTCCCTGGATTCTTGGAAGCCAAGAGCTTTGGGGGCAGCGGCCATAGAGGGCCGCTGCTGGGGAGGTCACCTCCGGCTGCTGGAGGCCTCCTGTGCCACAGCCGCTGTGTGTGGCACCTCAGGCCTGCCGCTCAGGAAGCCTGCACCCCTGAGTCTACTTGCCCTCAAAGTAGGAGGCCCACTTCTGCTGCTGCAGCACCTGTTCCCTACAGGGGCAGGCTTGAGTGTTGGGTGGAAAGGCTGCGTGTGAAGGCCAGATCTTCACATGTGAGTGTTCTCACAAATTAGCAGTAGACTGGGGACACTTTGCTCATCTCTTGAAGAACCTTTGCTTCTTGGGACACAGTATCAGAGCAAGGCAGGAACGAGGCTGAGCGGAGTAAGACGCTTGCCTTGCACACAATGTTTTAAGGAGACATCGCATGACTCCATTATCAAGATGAGTATTTTATTTATTTATTTATTTTTTTAGTGGCATCACTGCCCTGGTGGGAGGAAGAGGAGTATTTTAAAGATTAAAATTGCCCTTCAAACAGTTGAACCTAAAAAAAGAGGAGCTGATATCAAGGGTCCAATAGAAAGTAAATGTTTAGAAAATAATGATGGCAATATGTGTACAAATATACTTGATATAATCAATGTATGGATAAGAGTCCTCAATAAAGTGATCTTTTAATAAAAAAGTTTTTAATGTTGAACCTAGAGCTTCCACATGATCCAGCAACTCCGCTCTTAGAAGCAGAAACCCACACAGGGATGCGTGCCACTACTCCTTGCTTATGGCCGCCCTGGGTGGAAGGGCGGAAGCAACCCATCTGCTCGCCCTCAAAGAAGCGGATGGAGTGACTGGGGACATCCATTAGAACGAGTGGGAGAGGAGTAGTGTCTTGATAGATGCGGCATGGTGGATGAGCTTGCCGAGAGTGGAATGAACCAGAGGAAAAGCCAAGGACTGCACCGCCCCACTGAGGAAATGCCTAGAATCAGCAAATGCAGAGACAGAAGTGCGTTTAGTGCTGAGAGGCGCCGCTGCCACCACCTCTGTCCATCCATCAGGCTGAAGCACAAGTTCTCGGGGTCCGTGGCCGGTGAGTGCAGCTCGCAAGTCCTAGTCAAGGTGGCAGGAGTGCAGCTTGGTATGAGCCTGCCCAAGAAGGTCTGCCGGAATCCAAGCCGCAGCCCCTGAGGAACACAGAACCATTTCCCACCTCGGCGCCAAGCAGCAGGACTCAACCCTAACCCGCAGGGTGGACCGCAGAGGGCAGGCTGGCTGATCCTCTCCTCTGCTCCAGAAGGACATGGGATCTGACAGTCCCACTCAATGATGGGGCATCCTGGGGAGACCCTCACTCTTATTCCCGTGTTTGCTTCCCTTGGGGAGCAAGGGGGAGAATTGTACTCATTGTGAGGTGGGGAAAGGAGGAGTGATTGCGTAAGATAGAGAATTCCTGTTAAAACTGGAAACCAAGCCCGGTGACCTCCAGCTGCTGGCTGTCCTGTGGACAGAGTAAGCTCTGTCAGACCCAGAGGCTGTGAGTCCTCACAGAGGGGAGCTTCCTCCTCCTCCTCCTCCTCCTCCCAGGGAGTGACAGGTGCCTGCGCATCCCACTGGCCTGCTGCTTAGAGCCCCACGGCTTCCACCCGCTGGACCCCCAGAGCTCCTTCAGGTCCTGTGAAGGGTGGTGGGAATTTTGGAAAATGTGTCTCGGAATCTACTTGGCAATGGATTTGAGGGTTTGATTGAAGGCCATGGCTTTCCCCCTCCTCCACCATGGTAGAGACACAGGGGCCAGGGGTGGGGGGAAGTGGATTTTGCTCTGGTCTGCTGAGAGGTCAGCACTTCCAACTCAGCAGCCCCTCTAGGGAAGAAGGAGGAGGCTTACCCCCATGAACTACGACGTGCAGCCTGGTATAGCTGACCCACGGGGGCAGCCCACTCCGTCCAATGAGGTCACTGTGAGTCACGATCGGCCCCATGGCTGTGCGTTGGGTGGTAAATGGAGCATATAGGTAATGAATCGGTTGCCATTTCAGCAAGTCACATGTCCAACAGCGTGGCAAAAGTTAGGCCCAACCACTACCATATCGGTTTCCACCTTACCTCCGCCTCCTCCCTGGCAGACGCTCTGTTCCCCAAAGGGAGGTGAGAGCCCCTCTCCCCAACCTCCCGCCTGCCCCTAGGGTCCATTGGTTGCTTAACATTTAAATTCCAGGCTCTTGTTTTCAAATGAAGAGCTGAAGTGACGTTTTGCCAATATTAAAAGATCTCTCTATAAAGAAAGCATATTCTACTCACAGCCCTCCCCCCAGCTATTCAAACTATTAAAAAAAAAAAAAAAGCCAAACCCACTGCCCTCGGGTCTGTCCCAACTCCAAGTCTTTCTTCTTGATGGAAGCAGAAACACGGCCAGATCTTTCTCCCACAGAGCACCTGGCGGGGGTAGGGTGTTCGAACCTCCCCCGCTTCAGTTGGAAGTGGAGATCGCTCACCCACGGCACCACCAGTCTTCTTTCCTTCAAGCTTATTGACAGTGGGCCGAGCTTCCTTTCCAACCATGTCCCCTCAGCATGGTGTCCACGGAGTCGTCACCACAGACAGACAGAACTGTGTCTCCAGCGTCTTCTACATGGCGTGGCTTGTAAAGAGGCTCCTGTGGTGGCGTGGCCACTGCACCTAACAGTTCCGTGGCAGTCACAGTCCCATGTGTGATGGCACCACGCTTCTGAGCAGGCCGAGGCAGCAGGGAGAGGACTGCCAGGCCGTGCTTAGAGGCGGGGCTCGCTCTTGCTCCCGAGTTGGGGCATGTCAGTCGATCCCCCTCGGCAGGTGTGATAACCCTGTCAGTAACACTGGGACGGCCTCTGCAGCGTCTGCTGGGGAAGCTTCTAGACTTGCTCTGAGCTTCTGACCTCCTGGGTCTTGACTGTTCAGACTGACTCAGGATTCTGCGAGCTCTGGGTCCTTCTAACCCATCTAACTGAGGCTAGATTGAAGTTTCTGCAGGCAGTCGTCAGATTATCCTCGTCTCTCTATCCGCCTGCTACACCCAAAACACTAAGCCAGGGGCCACCAAGTTCAGTGCTGGTTCCCGGTCTACGGGGAGAACTAGCCTTCATTGGGCTTTTGCTGGTTGATTTCTCAAAAGTGGATTAGCAGTTGTGCGCACCAACCAAGGAGCCATCTATGCGAACCAAACCCACGCCAGGCACCTCCCAGGTGCGGAGAGAAGCCCAACATTGCACCCCCCGGAGTCTTGCTGAAGTTGTGATTACGCATTGATCTGCAATCGACAAACTGCCGCCCGCTCCGAGGGGGAACAAGGAGGCTATCTCTTCTTGTAAAGAAAGAGTTACAGTATCTAAAGCTATTTCATGTATTTGTACATATATATACACACACATATACATACACACAAGAATTACAGTATATAAAACTCATGTACACACACACACACACACACACGGGAGAGAGTTACAGTCTGAAGAACCCCCAAGGGCAGTTCTACCCCATCCTCTAGGGTTGCTATGAGTGAGAATGGGCTTAATGGCAATAAATAACATGTATATGTATTATTGTATATCTGTACCCCAGATTGTATATTTTAGCTAACAGTGCAATGAGTGATCCTTATTCTTTTAGGGTCAATTTCACGTCACTGGAACAAAAGACCTGCTCTTACTCCCTGTGTTGCCATTTTATTTCCCGAAGAATCACCTATCGATTTGCACTCTGGGAGCAGGTTCATCATTTCTGCCCCAAACTTACAAGACTTGTGACTTTTAAAAGTCATTCACCACTGTGGGCGTGTCAGCCGGCGTGGCGACCATAGCTCAATCGCCCTGTTGAAGCTTAGCTTATTTTAGTTTGTCCAGCTTGGCTTACCGCTGACATTTCCTGTCTTCCCAGTGCTTACCCCAGACTGCTTCCTCCTGTAACAAGGGTTCTCATCTTTGGCTCCTGACTCCGTCCGGGGCTGCAGGCCATTTGCCCACCGCGCTGCCCCTTCATGGACACAGAAAGTAACCTTTGCTGTGAAGTCATACAGTAATACAGTTTCCTCTGTGAGCCTGTGCAGAACCTTCTGGTCAAGTTGGGCGGCCTACCACTGACACTTTTAGAGGGAGCAATGCATGGGCTCCATCTGGGGAGATAATCCCCCCAAACAGGAGTGAGTCACTGCCGCACTAGACGCCCTGTTGGACAGCAGAGGCTCAGGACCCAGTAGACAGAGCAGATCTGCCCCTGTGGGTGCCAGGGACTATGGGAACACAATCCAACTGCCGAGTCGCAACTGACGGTGTGCACAGAACCCCTAAGCCACCAGGACCCCTGGCTGTGGGCCACCGTGAGCCAGTGCCCCGTGCGGGTGAGGGAAAGGACGTCAGTTAAACATTGTGGGGCACAGCCACGAGAGGGCAGCAGAGACCCACTGGGAGTCCCCATCAAGGCCTCTGCCAAGAGCGTTCATCCTCATAGCAACTTTTTTTTTTTGGTACCAGTGTGTGTATCAGTTTTATTTTTCAAGTACACAGTATGGCTTACTTCTTACTATGGGAGTAAGCTCCGGGGTGTACAATTCAGTGACAGTTAATATTCACAACGTTGTATAGTCATCACTATTCCTTTTTGGCAGAGTTTTTTCATAGCAACCTGGTGAAGCAGACACGGCTCATGATCCCTATTTAACAGACAAGGAAACTGAAGCACGGACAGGCATTTTCCCACAGCTACCCTGCTAATAAAACTCAGGGCTTGAACCCATGCCCATCACGCGCTCCGTGATTTCCGTGGGAGAAGTGTGCTTCCCATGCTCCAGGCTGTTACAGACCCGCCTGCCGGTGGCCCCTCACTCACCCCAGGCCCCTGCACTCCAGTGGTCCTGTGAATCCACTCACTGACCCAGGTGATTATAGATACTCGTGCAGGCACCCCAGACGCGGCTTCATTCATGTTCTCTTTGTGCGCCTGCAAGCGGATACTAACACCAGAGCGAGGCCGTGAGGACACAGCTCTGCAGAGGGGCAGCCACTGCAGGGTTTTGCGTGGGATTCGCCTTGGGCTATCTGGGAAATGTTGGCCTGCTAGCTGCAAGGTCTGTGGGTCAGCCGGCCAGTCCTTGGGAGAGAGGTGAAGCAGCCTGCTCCCGTCAGGATGACTACTTTCCGGAGGCCATACAGGGCCCCCCTACGTCAGCGTCCACTCAGGGGCAGTGGATTTTATTTCTTGTTTTGCTCTGAGTGGAGCACTGGCTAAGGGCTCGGCTGCTCACAAAAACATCATCAGTTCAAACCCACTGTGGCAGAGAGATGTGACAAGGTGATCAGCAAAAACCCTCCTTGCCACCACCAAGTCCATTCAGACGCACAGCGACCCTGGGAGACGGAATTGAACCACCCCTCTGGGCTTCCCCTCGTCTTTCTCCCTCTCAGAACTACTGGGGACATGGCTCAGAAGCCCTGGTAGCAGTAGCGTTGTGGTGATGAATTGCATTGCGATCTGCAACATCAGCAGTTTGGACCCACCAGGAGCCCCGAGAGGGACAGGTGGTGCCTCCGATGCCCATAAACAGCTGCAGCCTGGGGCACTCACAGGGCACTCCCACCCTGCCCTGTCGGCCCTGAGAGCCTGCCTCCCCTGGGGCAGTGAGTCGGGGGCCGTTTGGAGGAGGGCAATGATTCCGACTCTGCCAGGGGTGCTTTGATTCAGGACTGATTTGACGGCATCGGGTTTGATTTTCTGATATCTACGCTTGGGCACGTGGTTTGGGGACCTTACTGGACCTTACTGGAACCGATTGGCGCCTACTGCTGTTACGTGCTGCGGAGTCAAATTTTGAGTCCTGTTGGCCTCTTGAAGAGAGCGTTTCCTATGCACGGTCTTTATCTGAGCAGACCGCTACACCCATCTCTCGGGCCCGTCTTTCGGTAAGTTATAAGGACGGAATATGCAGCAGGTCACATCGCACCCACGTGTTTGAGATGAGCCAACGAGGGGGGAGAGAGTCCAGTGCCCTGCCCAAAGTCACAGTCAGGGAGAGAGAGGACGGCATCCTGGCCCAGCCTCATTCTCTGCCGGGCACGTCGGGGCTGAGTTCAGTGTCTGCATGGGCCACAGAGATGGGCCCAGAGAGGGCACCATCACGTGCAGCTGCTTAGTGTGGCCCGTGGAAGCCATTTCCAGCCACTCGCAGGCAGGAAGGCCAGTCGTCCCCAGAACTCCCAGGGAGCCACACGGCCAACGACGATTCGGATTCTTAGCTAGATGGTGGTGTAAGCTGCACTGTGCCCTGGAAAAGAGACGCTGACGTCCGAGTCCCAATACCCGATGTGACCGGAAATAGGCCACCGGAAATACCTATTTGGAAATGGATCTCTGTAGCTGGGGTCAGCTGCGCCCACACAGGTCGTACTTGGGTGGTCGGGGAACCCGGTTCGGCTCACAGTGGAAGACTCACCTGCCCGCTCGGCTCTGGGTTGTCATCTTCGCGGGTCTTGCTCCCAAGCAGCCAGAGGGTGGGTGTGAGCTGTGCGCCGGGAAGACTCCTGTGAAGAAGGAGGCAGAGAGTCGAGGGGCGCTGCCACGAGCTGGGGAACACAGGCTACCAAGAGGCAAGGCAGAACATCCCCTGGAGCCTTCGAGCTGTGAGGGGAACCCCTGGCTACTGGTCTCTCAGACGCCCGCATCGTGAGGCCTGGCTGCGTGGAGGGGAGAGCTGACCTTCTGAAGTCCTTGGCTCGTGGACGGCTGGAGTGTTTCGTGGGAGCCCTGACTTGTGTTTTTTCCCCCTCCCATTCACCAGTCGTGGGACAGGCTTGCCCGCAGCCTTGGGGAAAGAGTCGGGGAGCTGGCCTTTAATGATTTACAGGTGGGAAGGAAAGCGTGATGTACTTTGAGTGAGAAGCTGGGAGTCACGGTGACCCTGACGCGGGGTGTCAAGGTCCTGCCTCCGACCGTCACACAGTTAGGTGGCGGACAGAAGCCCTCAAAGCCAATTCTGTACGCTTTCGAAATCTGCAACTGTGGGAGCACCCAGGAGCTGTTTGTCCTTCCCCCACCCCTACCTCAGCGTAATGAACCTGCCACCCACAGGGACTTTGTGATGGTTCCCTCTGTCCTTCTTCATCTAGAACTGACAGGGAAGCAACAGGGGGCCTTCCATTCCCATAAACGGTTATAGTCCCAGAAACCACAGGGGGTCGGCCCACTAGGCGTGCGCATAGCTGCCAGAAGGACGGGAAGAGCGTGTGCTCCAGGTGGTGGGTGCTTGGGTCCCCAGCGCAGCCTTCTGCTGATGGGCTCCCTCCTCTGGCTGAATGCTGGCATCTTGTCTGTGCCCTTTTTAGGGGACAGCAGTGGTTTCTCTAGACTATGCTTGGATTTGAGGTCTCTTGCTCCGAGAATATAAATGGCACCCCAGGAGAAAAAGGCAGACAGCCTTCCTTAGAGGGGGGCAAACCCTGTGCTGGTACGGGTCACAGGCTGAGAGTGCTGGGTGGGGGACACTCACAGCTCCAGGGACAGACGTCAGGCCTCTTTGGAGTGTGGAACGCCAGGAACTTAGAGACCTCTCACCCAGGGGGAGCCCTGCACAGAGGTCAACACTCCATAGACCTGCCAAGTTGACTTTCTGAGGTTTCCATTGGCCTGTTCGTCCCTGCGGCCCAGCTGGCAGGACCTGCAGTCTGGAGCTGGGTCCCCTTTTCCCCCTGCAGAGCCCCGGGGTGAAGCGGAGCGGAGCTCGCTGGGCAGCCCTCTGGAGCAGCACGGTTGCACTCAGAAGAATTTCAGGAATTCCCAGGGACTTCTTGTCTGCTTCCCATTTGCTCTTCCAGGCCAGCCTGCATTCTTCTATGGGAGGAGTGGGGCTACACAGAAGGGCCTGGAAACACAGGCCTCTTTGATCTTTGCCTCCTGTCTAAACCCCAAGTGGGACGACCTTGAGGGAGACACTCAATCTCCCCAGGCTTTAGCTCCTCCATTAACAGGAGGGGCAAATCCTGTCAGGCTGGAGAGGTGCATTCCAGGGCTGGGGAGATAGAGGAGAACAGGACAAAGGCCTATCGTATTCCTCTCTGATGAATGAGGACTGCGCTTGTTCCTGACCAGAGGTGGTTTCAAACTGCTGACCTTGTGCTCAGCAGCCCAACACGAACTATCTAACCACCAGGGCTCCACTGATAGCCTCTGTGAGGCGCTCATCCAGGTCTTGCTCTGGAGAGCTGGGACACAAAGACCATCTACCTGGTCAAGCTAGGAGATAGATGGCCAGGACTAGAGTCACCAAGGCAAACTCCTTGACAAAGAGGGGTGACAGTTTTATGCCTGGACCCTGCAGGGCGGGTAGAACTGCCCCTTGGGGTTTCTGAGACGGCCACTCCTCTCCGGGATGGAAGTTCTTGTGGAGTTCTTGAGTTGCAGGAGAAAGAATTCACACCGAAACCTGTTTTGTAACCCAAGGGAGTGTCTACGAAGCCAGGGAGAAGTCTCAGAAAAGTGCGCACACTCTCAGGGAAGCGTGGTAGCCGCTCGGAAGCTCACAGCTGGACATGAGCAGCTGTGGGACAGCATACCCACACAAGTGTGGGTCACTGAGGCCAGAGAGTGCAGCAGGGCATGAGCTGGCCCCGGAGCCAGGTAAGAAGAACCCAGCCTTCTCTCCACCAGGATGATTCAAGCCTACGGCTGGGAAGGCATGGTAGAAGGTAGTGGTGGACCCCATTGGCTGAATTAAGACCCCATTGACTATGGGGTCATGAGCCTGGGCCTAGTTTAGGCCACCCAGGTGTGCTGCCCACGTGATTTGGGACCTGGATGTGCGCGTGCCCAGTTCAGGGGTCTTCTTGGGTGGCTAATGATCACCCGACTCCCTCCCAACCTCCTCTAGGAGGTTGCAGACAGGGACCAGACAGCCTCCCACCTCTCAACACCTAACGGGGCATGGGAGACAGATGGTTTCAATCTGCTGGCCTTTCTGTTAGCAGCCAGCTACCCCACCCACATCCACCCCTCACGGAGCACCTTAACCTACGCACACCAGCAAGCCAACTGAAGTGATGGTGAACAGATAACAGATTTCTCAGGAGCAGTCTTGGATATTTGTGGGATGAAGACAGGACTTTTCCACAATTATTATACTCCAAAATATTTAGCAAACTATTTATCGGAATTTGATATGGAAGTTAAGTTAGCTGTCCTCCCTGTGCTTTCCAGTTATTTAAGGTCTTTGTGTTGTCTCACAATAGAACTAACTCCCCTTCTGTTAGGATGACGACTCCCTTCCTATGAAGCTTGTGAGCGGGATACAAGAGCCAATGTCAATGGCTCCTAACCTGACAGAACTGTTGATCTATCCCCAGAGATCTGAGGTGTGGTCTTATCACATCCCTCTTCTCATAGTCACGTAGGCATCCCTAAGACCACACCCCTGATCATCATAAAGCCCTTAAGACAGCCCTCTCCTGTGACTTTCTGCTGATGAGTAATGGCAGGGCTCAGATATCCCCAAGAAGATTATTTATACAGGGAAAATTAAACTTTGCTCTCTCTCTCTCAAGCAGGGCAGAGGTGAGCATGTACCATGAAGTGATATATGTCTGACTCTTATTGTTCCTCTCTCTCTCTCTCTCATGATCTCTATATCTTTATTATAATAAATAATAATTATCACTGCACAATTGAACCTATTGAACCCTTGCTGTCAGTGTATCAGAAACTGGCCACTTCTGATAGATATTCATTAGGGCTTGTCAGGAGACGGTTTTCAAATGTCTTCCAGGTTGGTTTGGTGACGTTTTTTGCTTCCTTGATCAAAGTACTGTTGTTCTGGTGTTGACCTAAACAGTGTCCTTTCTGGACATGTGTGGGCAGGGCTAGGGGGGTAGAGGGTGGTGGGTGGTGCTTCTGATTGTAGGAGATCTCACTTGCTGCTTTCCCGGGCACAAAGGGCCCCAAAGAGCAACATCATCAGGGTGGAAAGTTAGCGGCTGTGGGCAATACGCGAGGTGTGCACATGCCAGTATCCTGGGACAGCGTCTCATGTCTGACGCATGGGCTCCTTGGGCAAGCTTTGGAATTTGCAGCTCTACGGAGAATCGAGGAGGCCGAGGAGTGGCCTCACATGCACTCCGAGAAAGGCATAGAACAATGATCACACTTTCACTGAGCGAAGCACAGATGCCCCTTAACAAAGCCCATCACTTTTAATGAGCCTGTACTGAAAATGTGTAGGCAACAGGGATATCGATATGCAATGCAATTCCCCAAGAGGCTGCCAACCACAGTGTGAGGGTGGTGGTGTACCGCCAAACCAAGCCCACTGCCATCGAGGCAAGGCGGACCCATAGCGACTCCCTGGGAGACCTCCGATCTCACATGTAAGTGAAGGCGCACATTTATGAAGTCTCCAACGCCTCATCTGGATGAGGGACATCATTGGCACATGATCCAATGGCGTCCAAGGGCTTGCTGAGGTGCTGAGAATGACACAGGACATGGGAGGGTAAAGGAAATTGTCATACAAACAGGAGAAGGGGCAGAGCAACACATCACAGTCATCAGTGGGGCTGTTGCGGGGGAGACGGGACCACGGCTGAGACACATGCATTCTATCAGATAGACCAGCTGGAATGACTGGTCCAAAGAGGGCCATGCTCATGACAGTGGGCCCCCCGTAATGTGATCCCCATTAAGGACACACCCAGGTAAGCTTTGAGGGAGACTGGCCCTCTCTGGGGTGGTTGGAGCCTTGGAGGCCATCCACTTTCTATTGCCCTCTGTCAGGGAGCAAAACTGGCCACATCCCTGACCAATAGTCTGAAGGAATTCATTGGAAACTTGATCTACCTGAGGACCCTGCAAATGGATTTGGGGCTTCCACTGTCATCCATCATCCTCTGCCAATTGGGTGCTCAGAATTTAAGCTTGCAACAGAAGCTAACAAGGCATAAGCATGCCACCCAATTCCTTCACTGACAATAGCACACACCAACTACTCCTGAATAGGGTGGTGCCCAGGGCATCTACACCAATGATCATTTTGTGGAGACAGCAGAAGGCAAAGCTCTCTCTGACTCTCCTGCTGGAGACTGAGATGTCTGAGACCATTGCTCACCACGACCAACCTCCGACTTCTTCTCTAGGGACTTCCTGAGGATGGAGGTGTGGTCTAGCCTCCGGGCGACACTGCCCCTTATAAGGAAAAGACTGATGTCAAAGTATTTGGGATTCATTTGGAGGTTCTAGCAGGGGAGCACAGCTACTCGCATACCCTGGACTGAAGGACAGTCCTCTTTCTATCGGGGGAGGTCGTCCTCATCAACTGAGTGTGCAGCTTCAGGAGGGATGCACAGGGAACGGGGAGGGAGGAAGGGGACACCTGCCTAGCCAGCCAGCTCAGCCAAATCAACCCTGGTGATCAATGGGGTGACATGTCGCAGCCAGATCGCCCTCATATCTGAGGTCAAAGTATCTGGACTCCACCTTCTAAGCCGTCACTGTCACTCATTCTGATTTTCCAATCCTGAACAAAAAACTTGCCATGACTCCTTTGCGACACCCAAAATGAGTTTAGGTGTGACAGACAGTGATATGTCTTCATTTCTCTTCAGTTAATAACCTCCAGGACAGAGAGGGCATGAGTGGACGCAGAGGGAGGCTAGCTAAAGGGTTGAGAGAAGAAATAGGGGCATGATATAACCCAGGAGTATTTACACTTTCTCAGCATGCACACTACTTATAAAATGATCAAGTCAAAAGGATCTACCAATCACAAGCATGCGAAACAGATTTGTTTTTATTTATACATTCATAAATGCATTGAGAATTCTTTATATGCACAATGTATGTTTATGTACCTCACATAGCGGCACGAGTCCTATTGCCAACACAACACAATTAACTCTGAACAATTTTTGTCATTAGCTGAGTTCTGATGACCTGCACTGAATGGAATGAACCAGGGATGCATAGTCCGGACAGTAGCTGCTGACAGCCAGCCTCAAGCACACTCCCAATGACCATCAGTCAGGGTGGAACTGAACTTGGACTTAATGATCCTTATCATGAAGGCTAGTAAAAAGCTGACTCACATCAATTAGCAGAGCCAAATAATGCAGTCAAGGAAGTAGCACATTTTCTCATGTTTGGGTACTTTCCCGTGCCATGAGTAAGTTCCAGAACTGTTTGTGCACTCTTGGTTTCAGCTGAATGTCAGCTGTCAAAATCTTCTATTCCGTATGAAAGTTATAGGTTTTTGTCTTCTTACTTGGTCCAGCTCCCCCACTCATTTAATACCCATTCTTAGATTTAAGAGGAAAAAAACAGGTCTAAAAATTGACGATAACTTAGCTTGTCAGTTTAGCTGCACTTAGCACAGTTGTTTGTGCATGCATTTGACACCTAAGATTGCATCTGATTGGCTGTGCTGCTTATCAATTAAGTGATGGGATTGATAATAGGCTTGCATCTATTTTTTTAATGCCATGCAATCTACCCACACCACATTTGTGATCGACTAGTGGATCGCGATTGATGTATTAAGCATCCCTGATACAGGTGGCTGAGCTCACGGGATGTGTGCATGCATGTGCATAACTCCATAGGTCCCAACATATCTGTGGGGGTGGGGCGTGTGTGTACATCTCTCATTTGTGGAATTCTGGACAATGCCAACTGCAATGTTCTCTTTAACCTGTAATATGCTTGATGTCTAAAACCTCACACGGAGGTGGCAACTGACTCTGCAATTTATTATTACAGACTCTTTGTAAATATTATTTGGATGAGGCACAATAATTCATCAAATGAGGTCATTATTTATTTAGTCCTTCCCATGTCATTGAATAGTTAGTTGAATCTGTGAATCTGTCACGATGATAAATAATGCCACAATGAACATCTTTATACCTAAGCCTTATTTCCTTAGGCTAAATTCCCAGAGAAGTAATTTGTAGGTCAAATAAAATTGAATTGTTTTTAAAGGGCGGGTCTTGAATCTTAATGCTGTTTTCCAAAATAGTTATTTATGATTTTTATTTTTGGTGGATATCACTGCCCTGGTGGGAATAGGAGGCCCAGCCTTGCTCCTAGAGAGCTGCTGCTGGATTTGAATTCCACAGTCCCGCACTCAACCACTGCACCACTGGGGCTCAGCCCTATTTATGATTTTAAAACTCTTTTTGATCATGGAAATATTTAGAGTGTGAACCAAATCAATGTCACTGATATGACCAATACTGGCTTCTTAACACAGGCTAACAATCCTCACCACTTGAATAGGCATTTTGGGAGGCTATCTACCTTTATTTAATTAACCATAATCTTGAGTATTGGCCACTGAGATTGTGTCAAGATCTGAATTTCAGATGAAATGCTACAGTGATCATTCTCTCCATAAACCCTTGTGTAGCTCTTCATTAAGGATAAATTCTTTTCAAAGTGTGGTGAAGAAGCTCAGTGGTGCCCGGCTGTCAGAAAGAAGAGTGTCTAAGGTCTTAAAGGCTTATTTTCAAACATGCAGTCATCTAAGTGAGGCGCCTAAGTTGACATGGAAGAAGCAAACCAGCCTGTGTGACCCAAGGATTTTAAAAATATATAATCCAAATGAGGGAATGGGAATTCCACCTTGAACACCTGATTTGCAGAAGGCTATGGATGGATGACAGTGGAAGCCCAAAATCCAATTGCAGTATCTAACATGGATCCAGTCTCTGAAGAATCCCCTCTGGCTATAGTCAAGGGATGTGAATAACCTTGCTATCTGACTATGTAGATAAAGCAATAGCTAGAGCTGGGAGATGTCGTGGTTACAAGTTAGGCTGCTAACCGCCAGGTCAGCAGTTCAAAACCTCCAACTGCTCTGAAGGAGAAAGGCAGGGTTTTCTACTATTGTAAAGAGTTAGTCTTGGAAATTCACAGGGACAGTTCTATCATGTCCTATAAAGGTTTTTGTGCGTCAGAATTAACTCGATAGCAGTGAGAGCGAGTGCATGCATGAGTTAGGTTAAAATATATTATCTATCATTTGATCTCCCTTTAAATCATTTTTAAGTTGCTTCAGTTTCTAAAAAGATAAAAGTGAAGGGGAAATGCACATGGATTTATCACCTCTGACCATAGACCAGGAATACGAGTCGCCTTACTATCTATCACGCAGAATGCATTGGAAAGTGGACTATTGCAGATGTAATTAGATTAAAATGCAACACCTTCTTGTTTGAGCTTCCTTTTGACTTGTCTCAAATTTGTCCTGGTTTTTAATATTTTCTTTTTTAAAATCATTTTATTGGGGGCTCGTATATCATTTTTCACAACACATAAATGCATATACTGTGCCAAGCACCTTCGCATGTCTGCTGCTGTTATCAGTCTCCCAAATCCGCTTTTCCCCTTGAGCCCTTGATATCAGCTTCCCATCCTTTCCCCTCTCCCCCTGCTCTCCCTTCCCCACCAACCCTCCATACTCTATAAATTATCATTGTTTTGTCATATCTTACATCACCCGACCTCTCCCATTGCCCATTCCTTTGATGTCTGTCCTCCAGATAGGAGGTTATGTGTAGATCCTTGTAGTTGGCTCCCTCTCTCTACCCCACCTTCTCGCCATCCGTCCGGTAACTCCAATCTCACCACTGGCCCCGAGGGGCTCATCTGTCCTGGGTTCCCCGTAGTTCCAGTTCCCACCTCTACCAGTATACCTTCTACGGTCCAGCTGGATTTGTAAGGTAGAGTTGGGAGGTTTTTAATATTTTCTAATTTCCTTTTTGGTTGGGTTTTTTCTCTGTCTTACTTTGTTATTATTTGTGGTTGTTATTTTGCATGCTTTTACGTATAGGCAATCCAGGATATGTGAGTCTGTATCAGTGGTTCTCAAGCTTCCTCATGCTGCAACCCTTTAATACAGTGCCTCATGTTGTGGCGACCCCCCCAACCATAAAATTATTTTCGTTGCTACTTCATAACTGTAATTTGACTACTATTAGGAATCAGGTGACCCCTGTGAAAGGGTCGTTTGACACCGAAGGGGTCGCAACCCACAGGTTGAGAACCGCTGGATTCATAGTTTCTTGGGGTATGGCACAGGAGGTCGCAGGGGACCTGGGGAGCGAATCACAATGATCACTAGAAAGAAGAAAATGCTCTCAAATTGATTGTAGTAATGACTGGGCAACTCTCCTTGATATGACTGAATTGTATGCTATGTGGATTGTGTGCCAGCAAAGTGAAAAATAAAAGGCATATATTTTCTCTAGGGATACATTCTTGAGCAGAGGATTTTGGAGGCAGAGAGTGGAAACACAGCAGATGGGCCCCCATTAAGGAGCTTTCTTGGGAGTTGCAGCATGATGACAAAAATCTACTTGTTCTCATCTTGCTTTTTATTGTTTGGGCAGAGTCTTTAGGACTTAAAGACTGGCGAGAATGTACAAATTTCCCTCCCAGGGAGTAGGCAGGATGGATACTTAGTCTCTGTAGCGGGAATTCTCTTCTAAGCCTCTCTTAAATCCAGTTTGCTTAAAGAATCCAGGAGGAGAGAGCAGGAGAACACTGCGCCTCCTTTCTAGCTTGAGGGTGAGGGAGCTAGAGGAAACTGGAAACCTCCCACTTCCACTGGCTCCGTGCCTACCACCCCGAGTTTACTATGGACACGAAAGCCTTGGAACTGGACCCACACAAAAGCTGGCAGCATTTTGGACACCTCATTTCAGACCCTCCCCCCCCAGGTGACAGAGGCTTGAGTGCTGGGCCTTGATTACTAGCTGAAGGGTTGTGGGTTAAGCCGACTGGGACCTTCGAAGAAGGCCCGAGGAACAAGACAGTGCCGTAGAGGCCATTGTTTCCATTCTAAAGATGACAACCGAGAAAGTTCCATGGAGTTTGACTCTGTTCCGCACGGAGCTGTTGCCCATCAGAATCAACGTGACCCCAAGAGGTTCGGTTTGGGGGATTTCCATGTGGACTGCGCACCCAGAGAAAGGCATCCACCGCTGGGGCTTTGGCTTTGGCTGTGAGTCACTCTTAGCTTCAGTCCGTGGCCCAGGCTGGGTGAGAGATGACTTTCCTTCACTGAGCTTCAACTATGGACCGAGGGTGAGCACTGTGCCGTCAGTCAACCCTCATACAGGACAACCCCAGGGTGTCACTGTAGAACCGTGCTTCACAGGCTTTGCCTTTGGCAGAATATGGCGCCCAAGTCATTTTATACTTAGTACTAAAGAGGAACCCTGGTGGTAGGATGATTATACGTTGGGCTGCGATCCCCGTGGCCCACAGTTCAAACCACCACCCTCCCTGGGAGAAAGACTGGGTTTTCTACTCCTGTAAACAGTTACAGTCTCAGAACCCACAGGGGTTGCTGTGAGACAGCGTAGACTTGATGGCGGTGAGTTCTGAGTTTCAAACTGATGTCCGGTTAAGTGGTACAAGTTTTCCTTCTAGCAGTCTGGTCTCAGGGCACTCGTTGTCCGTACGCGTTCTTCTGGTTATTTAGCAATTTGATACACTCCCTGCCGTTGTGTTGACTCTGACCCCAGGTGGGCTCAGCCACCAGAGCAGAACTGCCGCTTGGGCTTTCTGAGGCCGTCCATCTTGCGAGCCTGTGAACAGCGAGGAGCAGTGACCACTCCGGCCCCGCGGACTTCAACCGAGCAATTCCTGGATTCCAGGCTGAGACAGCCACATGGACGGGGCCCCTGACAGAAGCACTGGTGCACCCAACCTACAGTGACCCAGGAAACCACAGAGCAGGGGAATTTATTGGCCAGTCCACACTGTGCATCCTCTTCTTCCACCTTTTGATGGTATCTCTGATGGACAGAACTCAACAGGAAGCCTGTGGACTCTGAATAGAGCCGTGGTGGGCACTGGGGGAGACCAGCAGGCCGAAGGATGGTGTGCAGGTCTGGGACAAACAGAAAGATGTAGCACATCTAAGGATGTCATGTTGTAAGTTTACAACACAACATTGCCTCTGTTTGTTATGGTTTTAACATGAATCAGAATGTAAAGTTTTCATCATTTGATGTAGACATAGTGATCCAGCCACCTCAATTTTACCTTTAGTCTTTTGGTTAGAAAAAGATTCCGTGTTCTAGACATTCAACCAAGTGTAGTGTTTTCCCTCTTGAATGGGAAAGAAAAACAGAAAGCCCTCTAAAATAGCAGTTCTCAATCTGTGGGTCACAATCTCTTTGGGGATCACACGACCCTTTTACCGATTCCAAGCAGTAGCCAAATTACAGTTTTGAAGTAGCAGCGAAAATGATTTTATGCCTGGAGAGGCAGGTCATCACACCATGAGGAACGTGTGAAAGGGTCGTGGCGTGAGGGAGGGTGAGCACCACCGCCCTATCAGATCCCTGCCCCTCCTGTCACTGAGTCAGATAAGGACTGAGTAAACCAGCCTCATAGAGTGTTTCAAGGCCATAATTAAATCTTAAAAACTGTTTATTGTGATTTGTGAAGAGTTACAGAACAGGCCACCAGTTTCATTTATATGTTTAGTTTCAACTCTGTCATTTCTTTTTTTCTTTCTTTCGCATCACTGCCCTGGTGGGAGCAGGAAGCCCAGCCTTGTTCCAGGAGAGCTGCTGCTGGATTTGAACTGTCAACGCTGTGGGCAGCAGCCCTGTCACAACCACTGTGCCACCAGGGCTCAGCAATGGACTCTTCCATTTAATACCCTTCACACACCATCATGCATCCATTTCCTGTTTCCATTCCCTCTTTCCTAGCCCTCGGTTCTCGGGTACATGATTGATCATTCTAATACAGGGGTGATTTTAGTTCCAGGTCTGAAGGGCAACTATGGGCTGCAGTCTTGAGGGTCCCTCCAGTCTCTATTAGATCAATAGGCCTGTTTGCTTTTATGATTTTGAATTCAAGTCCACATTTCCCTTTCACTCTTTTCAGTGCCTTCTAATGTGACCTTTCCCCCTTAGAGTAGTTACTGAGGTAACCGGGCATCATCTAGTTCTTCTGGTTGCGTAGCTGTGCAGACTGATGTTCAGTTCTCCATTAGCACATTGGACTCATTGTTCCCATGCGTTTCTATACAATGTATCACTGTTCTTTACTCCAGATGGGGAGAAAATTTCTGGTACAGACTTGCCTGCCTGTGGCCCCTTTTCACCCTAGACCCCTGCACTCCAGTGGTCCTGGGACTCCGCTCACTGACCTGAAGTGGTTATAAAGAAACCAATATTTGCAACTAGACACCGTTCAGGACCTGTTAGGACCCCAGTATCTACTCACAAAAGAAAGGTGTAGAGTGCTGCTTTTGTGAATTACACGTTATGCTAATTGACCTAGGTGCTTCCAAGGATCTATGGTTGGTTAATGTGTAAATTTTCATTACTTTGCCTCCTGTGTGCTCCACCACATTCCTGGATAGATGTACAGCAAAGGTAAATCCAAATAGGCAAATATCCTCTGTCAGACCTATGCATATTCATAGTTATACATCCATTCTTCATCCCACATGTAATCAGCATGTCTATCTAAGCATCTTGTAGAACATCACGGTTACAGGATTGTGTATTTAACAGTATTTCGATTTTGCAAGCCTCCTACTGTCTTCTGGGGCTCCCCCTATGACTGTTAACCACTGCCTTGTTGTATATTACCTTCCCCTTCACCCAGGTTAACGCTGTCTATGCTCTGGCTATGACTGCCCTCCTGCCCTGCCCCTGGCATTCATAAAGTCTGGTTTTGGGGGTAGGGTGGGGGATTGAATGTGGAAATCTTTTCTTGATTTTTATAATATAATGTTATACAATATTTGTCCATGAGCTACTCGCTCATTTCAGCCAGCTGTCTGCCACTTTTTTCTGTTGATAAGCAGCTGTTGGGTTTGAACTGCCGATCTTTGGTTAGAAGCTGAATGTCAACCATTGTGTCACGAGAGCTCCTTATAGAAGACACAAACAAGCAAAATTCCATTTAGCAGCTTTTTCTCATATGGGAGTTGGCATTCTTTTTTCCCTTGGAATATAAAAAGGAAGACTGACAAAAAATTGGTGATGTTTTTGAATTACATTGTTGGCAAAGACTCTTGAACACACCATGGGCTGTCAGAGAATGAATAATTCTGTCTTGGAATAAGCACAGCTATGATAGAATGCTTCTTGGAAGTGAGGATGGTGGGGCGTTATCTCATGTACTTGGGACATGCTTTCAGAAGGGAACAGCACTTGTCGGATATCAGGCTTGGTAAAACAGAGGGTCAGCAAAAGAGAGGAAGCCATTTTCGTAGTTACCTAATCTGTTATCAACTTGAGACTTAAGAGTGAAGGGGTGGAGTTTAGCCTGCCAGTCAGGTCGCAGCTTATTTAACTCATTTGGAGCCGCTAAGGAGATAAATAGCTCACTGGAGGCGGGACACTCCCTCCCTGGGAGACATTCCTGTGGCCAAGACATGTGGAATTAGGCTGAAGCCCTAGAGCTGGAGGAGCCACATGGAGACCCACGTCAGCGCTGTGATGCTGCCACCACTACTGGATCCACAAGACTTTCCACCCACTGGCCCGTGATCTTCTTGCATTCATCCCCGCTGCATGTGTTTTGTGAGTCTGAAGAGGACTTTATAGATTGGTATCAGACATAGGAGCTAATATCGGGCTTATGGGCCTCATATAGACTGAGTTGAGATGTTTTCTCAATATTCAATTGCTCTTCTAAATAAAGCTCTTTCTCATATGCATGAGTGTCCATGAATTTGTTTCTCTAATCGACCCGGACGAACACAAACCCAACAAGATGGATTAATAGTTGAGGGCCACGTCAACGGACTCAAACGTAGCAACGATTGTGAAGATGACACAGTATTTCATCCCGATGGACACAGGGTAACGATGCATGGACTTGATGACATCTGACAACAGGAATCTTTATACTCCTCACGTCAGCTTAGTTTTCTGAACAAATGGAGCTCCTAGCTTTCTTCTTCCGAGTCTCAAGGCTGGTCAAGGAGCCCAGGGTAGCAACCTCATAGCAAATCCTTCAAATATCTGTCTCATTCCTTTCTTAAGAGATGGGTGGCAGTGGCCAACTCTCACCTTTGACTTTGAGGCTTTGATCAGATTTCTAAGACAACAGAAGTCCCGCCCCAAGTGCTGACACCCCGAAGTGCTGGGCTAGAGAATCCAGTTTTAACCTTGATCCCTTCAGAGCCTTTATACTGCTGATGGGTGGTGAGTCAGAGAAACCCATTCTTTGCTTAGTAGAGTGTACTTGGATTCAAAAGCATGTTTTTTGAATGTTCTCAGAGCCATTAAAAAAAAAGACACAACAAAAAACAAAACAACCACCGGTGGGGAGAGGGCAGGAATGCTTATGCACAGGGAGGCGAGGAGATGTCTTGACATCCCACAGGCCACCAGACCCAGGAGTTTTCTGAAGGTGAGTTCTAGAGGGAGGGAGATGGGAAGATTGCCAGCCAAGATGACGAAGCTTCTATTTTTAAGTTGTTTGTTACGCTGTATTTCTAATTCTTCAGCAAAATTCAGCCGCAAATAACTTCCTTATGTTTCTGGTCATCTAGTGGGAAATCAAGAAGGAAAAGGCTCTCTCTGTGTTTCACGTCGAGTCCATTGTGGGGCTGACAGAAGGACAAGAGCTCTACCAGGGGAGATGAAGGAGGTCCACAACTGTAAACAGATAGTGCCAAGGAGACATGCAGGGTGGCCAATTCGTGTGCACGTGGGTGTGTGTGCGTGTGCGTTGGTAGTGGTGGGAGTGACTGAGTTTCCGCCAATCACGTTGGAATGGAAATGTCAGCAGACTCATTTAAATATTATGAGACCCGCTACATCAAGCCCACCATCACCAAGTCCATCCTGACTCCTGTGAGTAGGTGCTGACCAGTCAGTGTCCACTCCCATGTCCCTGTGTGTGGCAGAATGAAGCACCATCCCCACGACTGTTGCTATGTTTGAGCTTACTGGTGCAGTCCCTGTGTCAACCCAGCCCTCTCCCTTCTCCCCCCTCCCCCTCCACTGCTTCTCTGCCTTACCAAGCAGATGCCCTTCTCCAGGGACTGGTCTCTCCTGAGAACACTTTCAAAGTACCTGCGATCAAGTCTCACCACCCTGGCTTCTAAGGAGCATTCTGGCTGTACTTCTTTCAAGATAGCGTTGCTTGTTCTTCTGGCACCTTGATGGGAGTAGACAGTCTCCTCTTTCTGCTGAGGATGGGCTGGTGGGCATGACCCCTCCAACGTGTGGTTAGCAGCCTCCTGAAGAACCCATGATGCCATCAAGGCTCCTGGCACCACCCAGGGACTTCTCTTTCTAGCAAGGAAATTGAACCCATTTGTGTAAGACTGCGACCATCATAATCCTCAAATGGCACATCTTGTGCCATGTGTTTAACCTCATAGTTTCTCCTAATGACCTCGCTTCCTGGAGCCTGGAGTCTTGCCAATAGTTAGGATGCTCAGCTACTAACTGAAGGCTGGAGGTTCAAGTTTACCCAGAAAGGCCTGGTTACTTTCTGGCGAGCATCCCTGGGAAACCCCATGGCTCCCAGTTGGGTCGTCAAGACTCAGAGTGGACTTGTAGTCACTGCTGTGATCTGACCTCATCACGACATTCCCATCTGCTCTTAGGGTCGTCTCTTGAGGAAGTAGGGTGGGGGTGGGGGTGGGGCTCAGTCAGACTATGACACGGGAGCCAAGTCTAGAAAGAGAGAGAGGCTCATCAGGTGTTTTTGATGAACTCTTACTTTTCTTCGATCCCTGGTTTGAAAGGCGACTCGTTTGAATGAGAAAACAGAAGCACACAGGAGGACACAGAGGGCTGGCATTCTTGGCAGTTTACTAGGGTACAGCATGACTTTTGAAAACAGAGCGGACGTCCTCTGCTGCCGGCAGAGGTGTCTGGGGACACACACCCTTTTCAAAGGGCCCAAAGACCATTCCCAAACATGACATGAAAGACAATTCTTCATTTCTCTGACGACGACTCCTAGAAGTGCTTACAATAAATAAATAGAAAATAGATCTTTCTTTTGTTCACGGGGGCGCCTATCAGAAACGTTGACAAACGGAACACGCTATACATTGAACTCCCGAAAAAGAACCAGCTATTTCGGCAACAGGAAAAAGACAAGCATTTCAGTGGGGTGTTATTTTTCTTCAAGGCTCAACCGATCTTCAACGCAGACACACAGAAACCACAGACGACAACGACGAGAACTTTCTAAGCAGTGAGACAAATTGTGCTACGGAGAAAGGCCTGGCCGCTGGCTCTTGGCAAACGGCCTAGGACAGGAACTCCTATGTACAGCTCCTCCATGGGGAACCATATCTACAGCCCGGAGAATTCCCAAAGGGCTATCGATGACAAGGACCCAACCTAAGATGGTCAACATTCTTGGCCACCTGAAAGCAACCACACCTAAGTGGTTTACAGTGTGAGACCCTCGTGTTCCAAAGGGTTTGGAGACACCACAGAATCGTAGGCAGGAGGAAGAGCTGAGGTCATCAAAACTACCCTCCTTGTGGTCACCGGTCTCCCAGGAGAGGGACTGCCCATGATGTCCTCGTCCGAGAAGCTGCTGTGACTGAAGAGATGGAGTTCCATGGTCAGCTCCTAGCAGCGGAAAGGGTCTTTTGGGGGGTGGGGAGACCCCATCCCTGGCAGTTAACTCAGTCTGGGTAGTGGACTAAGTCTCATGTGCAGACAGGGCAGCCCAGTGGGCTCCCTGCGAAGGTCAGAATTGGTGGTTGGGGCAGGAAAGAGGACACCTCTGGTTTAGCAGGAGACCTGAGAAGACCTTGGTACTTCACCCGAGAGTACAGAACCACCGGCAGAATCTCATCTCCTCCAGGAGGTCTTGCCGCCCTGGGTCGAAGTGAGGGGTCTGGGCATTAAAAACACCAGCTGACAGGGCCTGGGGTGACCCCAACAGCTCTGCAGACCCCCACGATCTTCTAAGTTGGTTCCCCAAAGACCTTTCTGCGTGCCCTAGGGCTGTCTGCTGGGCTGCACCTGCAGAGCTGCAGACAGGTAGCACCAATGGAATAGCTCCAGCGGCTGAACGAGCCTGGCATGGGCACTCAGGTAAGACAGGCAAGGTGAAGGCTGCAGGACCCACTCAGCCCAGAGGAGGAGGAGGGAGTGTGGGTGTGTAGGTGCACAGGGGCAGAGGGAACCTGTCTGACTGTGTCTATTCTAAGTGTCTGGCTGTCCTTCAAAGCAGACTTGTCCTCATGGCCAGAGCTATTTCCCAAGTGCCAGGACACTCGAGGGTGGGCCGTTGTTGAGGCAGTGTGGTACAGCCACAAGTGCTGGGAGGGGGGATTCCTGTCCGTGGCCCACCCTGGCCCTGGGGTTCTTTCCCATCTCAGCCTCTCCCTTTTCCCAACTGTAAAATGAAGGGGTTGGACGAGGTGTTTTTGAAAGTCCTTTGCAGCTCTGGCCTCCCTCCCAGGATCACGGAGATAGCCTGCTCCTTCCCAGAGGCCTCTGCGGTCCCATTTGTTCCCAAGGTGAAGAGCACAGATGAGGAACTTCTTGGACACCTCACCTCTCTGCCTCCACCCTCTCCTGGAGCTAGAGGTTAGGCTAGAAAGTGAATTCCAAGCGCCCTGGGCACGATAAGCCCAGCCGGACCTCACTTCTGACACACACTTCTCTGTCGGGAGGGGCCAGGGAGTGGAAGGCACTGACTCAGCAGCCACTGAGCCCCGGCAGGCAGGCACGCGGTGGCAGGAAGGAGCCTGTGAGGCTCGGCAGAGGCCATCTCAGTTCCGCAACCCACATGCCACCTGCCCTCCACCCAGCAAGCCCTGTTGCCAGCTCCAAGGAAGACTCCCTGGTCCGCCTGGCTCAGAGATGCCTGATGGCCACCGAACGCCATCTCCCTCTCTCCTGGATTTCCCTGTGGGGCACCAGGCCTGTGTCCATGATTCCTGCCCTCCCAGGCTGCAAACTCTCTGCCCTAGAGTCCCTCTGGACCCCCCGACCCTGTTGCTCCTGAGATCCCCCTCCAGGGCTCAGGTATAATGTACCACAGCCACAGGTGCCTGGAACCTCAGAGTCAAAAAGGGTCTTCCAAAGCCACCTCATTCAATCCCCAACCCGGAGTCTCTCCCCGATGGGCGAGCACCCCTAGATCCAGTGGTCACCCCTTCTCTCCCGGAATTGGCTCCATCGCGGTGAGCTCTGTCCACCTGCCAGACCCCAAGCCCCAGGGAGGAGGCTTCCCACTCAAGAAAGAACACTGTCCTTAAGACCACGGCTCACTTCTTAAACCCACCACCCCCAGGTGCTCGCCGGAAGACCTGGTACCAACAGAACGACCCAACCCCCTGCTGACTCCTGGCTGGACAGGAGTTCCTGCCCGAGGGAGCGGTGGCCCTGGGATGCTGCCACAGGCCAATTCTCCCTGGGTGGTCCTCACCCCTGCTGAAGAGGCACAGATAGGAGTAAAGCCCCCAGGAGGCTGGAGGCAGGGGCAGCTTTCCAGCGTAGGCCCGCACGGCCCCAGAGCTGCTGGTAGACATTAGGGTGGGGGTGAGTGGGCAGCACCAAGAGTCTCTGACAGCTGCCCCGTGGCCCAGCAGGGCTGACACACAATAGCCTTCCCAAGCAGCTATTGGGCAGGGTCTGGGGGAGCCAGTCACCCTGCCCTTGTCTGCTGCCCAGAGTCCACCACGGGGCAGCAGGGGGGCGGGGCAGCAGGCAGGCTCACAGCCTCTTCTTCTTCACCACAGGGATGGGCACCACTTGGAAGATTTTGGCCTTGTGGTCCTCGGTGTCCAGAGTCACCCAGGTGGGCCGGAAGCTGCCTTTGAAGCCCACGAAGGCCATCTTCTCTGTAAAGCAATGGTGCAGTGTGAGAAAGCACCCCTAGACACGGGGGTTGGGCTCATGGCCTTCCACAGGGCTCTACCACCGTGAGCTGGTCCCGGGCACACTGGGCCAGGGCCCTGCTGGCAAGAGTTGTGCGCAGCTACTGATGGTGCTGGCTTTTTGGCAATCTCCCCTGAGCTTCCCCGTCAACTCAGCACAGAAGGCCTCGGTTACTCTCCTGCGCACAGCAAAGCAGGGGCATGCACCTGCCCGGCAGGGGCAGGGGAGCGGGGTCGGGCAGGTGCAGGACTGGCTGAGAAGGTGACTTGGCACAAGCCCCGTCTGCTAAGGACCTGGAGACTGTCAGCAGTGCCTGCCTTTCTCAGAAGCCCCCCTTTCCCCACCATCTCTTAAGCAATAGCATTAATCTACACGAATTCCTGTCCCCATCTTCCCCCCATTCTCGTGTTAACATGCTGTGGCTTTAAAAGGAGATTCTGAGCAGCACATGTTGACAAGGCTACAGAGGTGGTACCACCTGGTAGGCCTGCCTGGCTGTGCAGAGCTACCTCTGTGGCTTGTCAGAGCTTGACGACTTGGGTCACGGCGGTGATGGCAGAGGCTTCCCTGTCTACACTCACCGACAGTCTCCTGGCAGGCAAACACATGTCCAGGGCCACTGGGGAAGCATCACTTGATTTAGGCCATGTCAGAATAAGTTGCACAAACGTAAGAAATTCCTTTTGGTTGGTTCAGACTGCCCCCATGGACTTTCCCAGACAGCCTCACCTTCTCCCACAGAGCAGCTGGTGGATTTGAATGGTGGCCCCTCAGGTTAGCAGCCCACCACTTTACCCACTAGGATGCCTTATTAGATTCAGAGAACAAATTAAAAATTCCAAAACTAAAACCAACAACAAACCCTCGTCTGGCCATCAGGTTTGATTCGGACTTACAGCAAAAGCTAAAGGACAGACGCTAGTTGTCCCTGTGGGCTTCTGAGATTGTAACTTTTTGTGGGAGTATGAAGCCTCATCTTTCTTTCACGGAGTGTCAGGTGGTTTCAAACTGCTGACCTGGTGGCTAACCCAGGTCAACGCCATGGCCCCTAGATTTAAGGCAGAGGCGCTTCCTTTAAAAGAAGGAAGCCTAAAGAGAACGATGGCAGGCCTGGGTAGGAGACAAAGCTTCTCTTGGCCTCGTGTCTCCCTGGCCTGGTGCTGCATCTTCTCCTGGCCTGGTTTTGCTCTGGGAGCGGACGGGATAAAAGTCCCACATGAGAGGCGGCCGGATGCGATGTCTTTTGTAGTCAGAAGGGCGCCGTGGTTGGCCACACTGGCTTTGCATCAGGACAAGACCAGAATCCAAACCCTCAAACTAAACAAGTGACTTCACTGCCTAATCCGCAGCTTCTTCTGCTCTCAACTGTACCTGCTGCTCTAGTTCTGTGGTGCAGCAGTCACAGCCTGTGACTCTGCACATTCCAGGATAAGCACATTGCTCCTTCCCATTCCCACCTGCAGAGCGGCCCTCCACACCCTCCTGAGAGTCCCTGGAGGACGGTGAGGGCAACGCGGACTGGGTCCTCTGGGACCTTGCGGTAGGCGTTCACACTGGGAAGCTGTGTGACCCTGGATGGATCAGTTAGAGCCTCCAAACTTGCCTGTTCTCCTTCCCAATGAATCCCAGGGAGTCCCCGGGGGCCACCTCAGTGAGGCGCTTTGTCAGAGGAATACAGGACTTTCCCACAGTTATACCTCCTCCAAAATATTAAGCAAATATTAGAAACTATTTGCAACATTTGGGGGGAGGTCAGAAGCTTGGGATGTTCTCCCTACAGGCTCCAGCTATCCAGAGGCCATTGTCTTTCCCACAAAAGATAGGGCTGACTCCCTGCTGTTAGGACAATGGGTCATCCCCCCCACCCCCAAAGGTTTGGCTAAGTCAAGTCTCCTACCCAAGGACAATCAAGGTTAGACCTCCATCATGAATCTTAGGTCTGCCCATCTTGTCACATGCGGACCCCAATATCTCCCTTTCCTATCACGTGTATGCCCCTAGATCATCCCCCTCATCACTATAAAGCCTATAGGATAGCCCCTTCTTGTGTTGTGTATCTTTACTTATAATTAGGGGGTTCATATGTCCCCCATAAAGGCTATATAAGTCTTGCTCAAGAATAAACCAGCCTCATTGTCTCTTTCCATAAGGACCACCAAGTGAGGCGGAGGTGAGCATGCTACCATGAAATGTGTCGGACTCCATTATTTCCAGCTCTCATATTTCTATGACTTTAGTAAAATTTTCCATTATCGCTGTACAATTGTGCCTTCCGGACCCATAACGACATGGCAGAGGCTGGTTCTCTAACAGCTCTTGATTACTATTGGAAAGACTGGCAGTTCAAGTCCACTCAGAGGCACCGGGGAAGGCTGGCCCGGAGATTGTCTTCCAAAAGGTCACAGCCTCGCCCACCCTAGGAGCCCAGCTCCACTCTGCACATACACACCACGGCGTTAGCGGAAAAGGAATCCACAGCAAGTGGGGTTTGGGTGCCTCTCCCTGAGGAAGAGTGAGAGTGCGTGAGCATCACGGCCCGCTGCTGGAGAGTTAGGGCCCTGGGCAGTCTGTGCGGCACATATCATTGCTACGCTCCCAGGGCAGACCACCCCACTTCTTAGTGGATGCTTTGGTCAGTGAGTACAATGGTAGACAACTCCAAATCTGTTTCTTCCAACGCCTGACTACCAGTGAAAGTAACGTTGCCATGTAGGTCGGGAGACCCTGGCTTTTACAGTGCGCGTGCTTGGCTGCCCAACCAGCAGTCGTGTTTTGAGCCCACCAAGAGGTACTTAGGAGGAAAGTCCTTATCAACTTTTGAAGGGGGAAAAAGCAGCCACTGAAAAACCCACGCCACACAGTTCTACGGTGACAGTCACGAGGGCGCCGTGCCGTGGTGCTCACTTGGCTGCACCTGGGTAGATAAGTCAGTAGACGGCATCCGGCCCATTCATCGTCTGCCATCGTGCACTGCTGTGCCGAGGATTCACAGACCGCACGCAAGGGTAGCGGGGTAGAGCATTCTGCACTCAGGAAGGGCGAGCAGCAACCTCCGTGCTAGGTGAGTGCCTGCTCTGGCTCCCCGGTCAGTGTGCAGGCCCGGCCCAGCCCAGCAGCTCACCTTTCAATTTCAGACCCTTGTCGGCGCCGAGCTTCTCCAGCACTCTGGTCCATGGGCCTCGGGAGACGTATCTGCCCTTTGATGCCATGAGAACTATGGAACTGAGAAGAAAGAGATCTGGGTCACGGGCCACAGACCATGAGAGCAGTCTGGACGAAGGGTGGGGGGGGGTGGACAGGACAGGGGCGGAGGTTGTGTGCAGCAGGACTAGAGTTTTAGCTGCGCCCGGGGACCTGGCCCAGGACTTGGGAAAGAGCGAGCTTTCTCGAAAGGCAGCTTGCTGACAGGCTCTTTCCAGAGGGTGACAGCATCCTGACACCCTCCTACGCTGCAGCTGGTGCCCAGGGCTCCTGTAAGTCCATGCTTCCCCGCCCGCTGCGGTATGTGTCGGTCCCCACACCACAGTGCCTACGCAGGGCCAGCCCATCAGCTGGAGGACCTGCGCCTCTGCCAGCGCCGGGCACACAGTAGGGCTTCCGCAGGCATTTCTTCCTTTGAATGATCTCAGCCCCGTTTGGAGGGGGCTGGATGGAAACATGGTGTCAGAAAGGAAAGAGGGGAGGAAGAGGGACAGAGAGGAAGGAGTGGCCTATGTGTTGGCATGCGCATCTTTAGGATCAGCACTGCCTGCTTTGTCCTGAGACCAGAGGATGGGGAGGAGAAAACCAGGGTCCTGGGCACAAAGGAGTAGACCAGCAGTGAAAACAGTAGGGTAGGAAGGACGTGAAACTTACCCTCTTCTTACTCCTTTCTAAGAGGTGAGAGAGGACTCTAGGGTGAAGTGACCAGATTTTAACATTGGTAAAGCAGGACACCACTGACCGAGGTGGGGGGTGGCGGGGGGTGGTAGAGGGGGGTATATTCCTTTCCTGTTCTCCCGCTGTTCCCTAGCTTTTCATGCATTCTTTCCAAAAATCGGGACTTTTAAGTCGCCGAGGGACGTGGGGAAAGTTGTTTTAAACCAGGACTATCCCACCAAAAGCGGGACATCTGGTCACTTTAGTCTAGGAGTACCTAATTCTAGTTTGCAGACCCCTCACTAGCCCAGGGTGGGCCACACCATTTACTCTGGAGCAGGGCTCGCCGGGCTGCTGCTGGGCTGGGAAGAGCCAGACAGAATCATTCTGCATGCTCATCTCTTAATGCAGACTTCTGCCTCCTGGTTCTTTTTTTAAAATGATTTTATTGGGGGCGCTTACAGCTCTTTTTTGTTTGTTTTTTTGAGGGGGCATTAGCCCTCTGGTGGTCGTGGGAGCTACCCAGCGCTGCTCCTGAGAGCCGCCACTGGATTTGAACTGCCAAGCCCGCAGGCCACAGTCCCACATTCAACCATTTACGCCACCGGGGCTCAGCCCTCTTAGAGCTCTTAGAACATTCGATACATCCTTTGTATCAAGCATATTTGTACACATGTTGCCATATACATTTCCCAATATTTTCCACTTGAGCTCTTGGTATAAGCTCTTCTCCTCCCCCCCCCTCCTTTTTTTTAAATGAATCATTTTATTGGGGACAACCTCCTGGTTCTTTTCAAGAAAAATATCTTCAGCTCAACAAGGTTCTTGAAATCAACAGATCTCCAGGTGATAAATGGGCGTTTCCCAAGAGGATAAATCTGATCTGTCTCCGGGGCAATAAGACTCAAGTCTGCTGGGCGCAATGTGATGGAGCACAGAGCTGCTGCTCCCCAGCCCAGGTTGTGCCCGCCTGATTCAACACTGGGCACGTCTTGTGTTCTCCTTCAGTAAGTATTCTCAAAGCACCTACTCGCTAGCAGGTGCCACACCCAGCAGTTTAATGGGTCTTTCTGCTCTCCAGGGGGTGACTCTTCAGCCCGCTCCTTAGCTGGGGGCTACCTTGATGGTAAGGCGATGGTCATCAGGCAGGAAGCCCACAGTCCAGATTGGGGGAACAGGCCTGCCTGCAAGTCCTACTGAAGGGGCTGCTTCAGCAGAGGCCTGGTTTCTGGTGGGTAGAGGAGACCTCTGGGAGGAATGGTGTTGGCACCAGACTGGGAAGAGGGTGGGGATTAACCCGGGATTTCTGAGGTGTGGGCAGAGATGATCCCTGCACGGGAGAAGTTCAAGCCAGTAGCCCATGAGGGCAGTGGATGAAAGTCAAGGAGTCTAGATGAGGGAGAACTGTTCGGAGGCAGGGCTACCCATCCTGGCAATGGATGGGGACAGCATGGACTGAGGAGCCCTTGAGAGGACACTGAGCTGGGACCTGGTATTAAGAAGGGACGATTCAGCCAAAGGGTCGTATAGCATCGGCGAATCACACATCATTCCTCTAGTTCAGCAGTTCTCAACCTGTGGGCCGCAACCCCTTTGAGGGGTTGACTAACCCTTTCACCAGGGTCACTCAATTCAGAACAGTAGCAAAATCACCGTGATGATGGAGTAACAAAAATAATTTTATGGTTGGGGGGGCGGGGTCACCACAACATGAGGAACTGTATTAAAGGGTTGAGGCATTAGGAAGGTTGAGAACCACTGAACTAGTTCCTGAATGCTTCTCCCCTCCCCCACTACTATGTCCCAGTTCTAACTTACAAATCCCGCTATACTGGAGAACCAATTCATTGTTACAGATAAGCGCTCTTGGCACATGGAATTCAGGACAGACAACCCCCTCAAGTATATTAATGGGAGTTGAGTTATCATGAGGGTGGGGGGGGGGTGGTCAGGGAGGGAGAAGGGGGAGAAAGGGGAAACCCATTACAAGGTTAGATATAT
>PVJH01013720.1:0-59362 GCA_004026705.1 Nesogale talazaci
AACCACCCATGTGGGCTGGGGAGCTGGCTCAGATTCAAGGTTCAGTGGCCTCCCAGGTGTCTGCTGACCAGCCCAGAAGTGTCTTGCATGCAATGTCTCTGGCTGTAACCTCAGTCAAGCTGGGCTATGATAATGGGAGAGGGCCTGGAGACACTGAGTGCATACAAGAGAAACTCAGTCAGGGGTAGGGGTGGGGGGTAGGGGAGTGAATGCTGGTCTAAAGCCAACTCAGTCACGGGGCTGTACAGGGGCATGGCTAGGCCTCTGCCTGCTTGGGCCTTAGTTGTCAAAATGCTGTGTGACTGTCATGCTCTCACTGTCCCAGACAAGGGTGCTTTCTGGGTTAGGGGACTCCCACCCTGCAACATCCAGGGCCTGGTGTACGTCTGCCTGGTAGCTGATGCGGAATTGGGCTCCCCATTGTGACTGGTTCTCGGAGTCAAGTGTAGGGGCAGGGGCCATCATGAGTGATACTCAACCCTAAGTGACGACCTTTGTGCTTTGGTTCAACCTAGAAATGGGGAGAGCCGCAAAGGCGACACCCACACAGCACCCCCACCTGCTCTGATTTTAGCTGCTCACGTGAGATATGTTCGTGTACACACAAATCTGCAGGCAACTGGGGGCCGTCACCAACCAAAGAGAAAGCAAAAGCAAAAACATACCTGATTGGTGGCAACTTCTTTGCTCTGGTTTCTCACTCGGGGTCCACTTTGTACAAGCAGGAACAAAAGAACGATCACACCATGGGTGCCTGGCTAAAGGCTGTCCGACTCGTTTACCTTTTTGCTTCACCACGGGAGTAAACGCTTCACTTGAAAGAGGGGCAGAGACTCCAGGAAGTGAAGGTGGGGCTTCCTCTTCCCCGTCCTTGCCATAGGTGATTTCCTCCACTGGGAGCCAATCTTGTCCCTCACCTATATTTCTATTCAGGTCAGCATTAGCCGTGAAGTGGCCTCCATCTGACACTCCTAAGTCCCAAGTTCAGCACTCAAACTAGCAATGAACAGATTACCGTATTCACCCTCATAAAGTCCCCACAACTTTTCCCTCCTCTCTCTTTCTCTGCTCTCCACCTTCTCTCTTCTTCTCTCTCCCTCCCTCTCTGTGGTGTCTTCAATGTCAAACACAGGAGAAGGGAAGTTGTGCTGTCAGACCTCCTTTGTTTAAGTAGTTCTGAGCAAAGTTCATGCATCTGAAGATCTCTGTGCTGTAACTATGGAGTAACATGTATTTGAATCTTGATGCCCTATGGCTTTCTGGAGAGTCTAATGTGATAGGCTATTTTCTTCTATCTGCTCTGATTTTCCAGGATGTTGCTGGAGGGAGAGGAAAGACCTTGCTGTTGGCAGGTGCCATTGAGTGGGTTTGACTCATTGCGCCCCTAGGTACAGCACAGGGAAGCACTGTCTGGTCCAGTTGTCATTTTTGAGCTCATTCTTGCCACATTGATCTTTTAATGGAGAACCCTGCCTGAAGGGCAGACTTCACCTAGTGAACACAATAGTGAGAGAGGGCTATTTACCAGATGCACAGAGGAGGTGGGGGAAGACATTAGCTGATTTTAATGGAGAGATGAAGCAAAGAACTGGGAATTTCAAAAACATCGTCATAGGCTATCATATGAAAATCTGAACATAAGCTTATTTCTTGATGTAAAGGTTTTTATTTTTATTTTATTTGGTGAGCTGACATTTTACTTTACTTGTTTGTTGTTAGTTTTTAAGTTTTATTGGCATATAATTCACATATACAATTGAATAGTTCAATCACATTAAGAAGAGTTATACAACGATTACTATAATGTCAGCACATTTTATTTGTTCTCATATTTAGCATTATTAGCTCCCCATTCCCCCCAACCTCCCCTTTCCGATAGCTTGGCACCATCTAGTTTCTTCACCACACTTTGCTATCACATCTATATCTCACCTCACTTCATGAGGTGAGAGCCAAGCAGGGCCATGTAAGAATGAATTGTTCTTAGATTGGAGCCAGAATTAAGTTCAAACTTAAGATTCATTCATATAGCTATGGTTTATATTTCTGGTTCACCACAGAGACATCACTGAATTTTAAGTCAGAGAACATTATCAATCATCCACCTGGGGCATCACTGCCTGTGTTAGTCCTGGCAGACTAGAGAAACAAATCCATAGAAACTCTTATGTGTATAAGAAAGAGTTTTATATACAAGAGCAACTTGACTATGAAGTAAACATCCCCCCCCCCACTCCAGTCCAAGGTCATAAGTCTGATACTGGCCCATATGTTCAATACCAATTAATAAAGTCCTCTTCAGACTCACCAAGCGCATGCGATGATGTCAAATGCAGAATGACCACAAGCCAGTGGGTGGAGGAGCCTTTGGATTCAGTGCTGGCAGAAATCTCCATGTGGCTTTCCCAGCTTCAGAGGTCTGGTTCCATCAGGGTGGCTGGTTCCATGTAGCTTCTCCTCCAGGATGTCTCACAGGGAGTCAGTCTTGTATCTTGTCTGTCAGTAGAGTGCCTCTCAGGGAGTGAGTGCTTCCTGCTTCTAAGAAAGAAGTACCAGATTTCCCAGAATACCCAGAGAAGGTCATGCCCACACAGAGGACTCATTGACTATCTCCAGATTGATAGACCAGACTCCACCCCTACACTCTTAATCCTCAAATTGACACCAGATGAGGTGACTGCAACTGCCATGGAGTCAGTCCTGACTCACAGCCACCCTGTAAGACAGGGTAGAACTGCCCCTGTGAATCTCTGACCCTGGAAATCTTCACGGGAGTAAAACGCTTCATCCTTCTGGATTTGGGGCCTTTAGGCTATTTCCAGCTTCTTGCTATTGTGACCTGTACTGCAATGAACAGGGAAGAGCATACATCTGTCCATGTTCTGTCTCTTATTTCTTTGGGGCATGTGCCTAGTCAAGGTATTGCTGAGTTGTCCAGTATTTGTAAGGCCAGTTTTTAGAGGTCTTGCCAAGCCACTTTTACTATGGTTGTACACAAATGACAAGCCCGTCAGCAGTGTAGAAGAGTTCCAATATCTCTGCACCGCTCCAGTATTTATTGTTCTCTTTTCTGGAATTGGGCTATCCTTGTGGGTGAAATTTGACATCTCCTTGTGGTTTGATTTGCCTCTCCCATATGGCTAGTGATCATGAACATGTTCTCATGCATTTGTTAACCATTCAAATGTAATCCTTGGTGAATTGTCTGTTCATGTGCTTTGCACACCTTTCAACTGTATGATTTTTCCCCCTACTGAGATGTTGCGGAATTCTATAGATTTTAGTGTTTAGTTTCCTTGTCCATTAAATCACTGCTAAGGACTTTCCCCTCAATCAATGAGCGCCTGTTTTACTCTTTTGATGAAGTCTTTCCCTGTGCATAGGTATTTTGTTTTTCCTAGGTCCCAGTTATCTATTTTGTCTTCTACTGTGGATACTTCCTTTATTGTATTTGGTAACCCGTGTATTCTCCACAATAGGTCTCCTAAGTTTATCCCAATTTTCTCATTGATGATTCTAGTACCTCTGAGGTTTACATAAAAACAACTCTAATCCAGCTGTTTTTATTTTGCATTCCATGTTTTCATTCAACCCTGGTGAAAAAGCAAGACTATGTAGTTGTTGGTTTGTTAGTTTCATTAAGTTTTTTTCTGCTCTGCTGAATTTGTGGCTCCCAGGGTGAGGCAGACCTGGTGATGCAGGCGGTTACTTCTCAGGGTGCTAATCACCCACCGCTCCTTGGGAGAAAGATGATGCTTTCTTCTCCTGTAAAGAGTTAGAGTCTTGGGGCTGAGCCCTGGTGGCGTAGTGGTTGTGCGCGGGACTGTGGTCCACAGGGTTGGTGGTTCAAATGCAGCAGCAGCTCTCCAAGAGCAAGACTGGGCCTCCTGCTCCCACCAGAGGGCAGTGATGCCCCCCCCAAAAAAAGAGTTACTTTGTGGGTCTCAGAAACCCACAAAGGTGATTATACCTTGTCCTATAGTATCACTATTAATCAGGAATGGCTCAATGTCAGAGAGTTCTGTTTTATTTTTTTTCTCAAGTGAACACTTGCCTTGCTTTTCCCAATCAACTCCAAATGATAAGGTGATTCATATAGCAAGCATATGGCTGGGGACTTAGCTCCAGCAGTGGTGATAAGTCAGGGACCCATGGTCATCAGTATCCTTGTTTCTTTGAGTCGGGTTTCCGATGCCTCAAAGAGATTCTGCTCAGGTTGGGAAGTGCTGGGTTATAACACTCCATCAACCAAGATGTTGACTCTGGTCTTGGGAAGAGAATATCTGAAATCAGTGAAATACTGGATTCAGGTCCTAGTGGAGGCAGTCTGTCTAGCATGCCTTGCAGTCAAAAGGACAGCAGCTTGTAGGTTACTTGCTGGGCCTTATGGTATCTTAAGAAGCTACAGATAAAGTCAGGGCCACAGTCAAGGAAGATGAAAAGACTAAAGAGGGTAAATGGCTCCCAGAAGAAACCTTTATTTCCAAGATGGGAAGTCAGCCTTTCTGCACTGATGAGCATTTCTGGGTTCAGGAAGAGGACACAATCCCAGCTCAGTAGTCGAGCGTTCCAGAAGTCCTTGCATCATAGATATCATACATAATGTTCATCATCTCTCAAATACATCCAGGCTCTCAAGGCCTGAGGCATAGCACGCTCTCTTTTTTTAAAACTTACAGCAGGAAAAGGGAACTAAAAATGGACATTTAGGAAGTAGGGGAAATTTGAGACCCTTATGCACTTTATTCACTTTCTTGCCTACTGTAGCAACTAGATATGTAGAACTTCTAAGTCATTTATTTATAAAGGAAATCTCCCACAGTCATATTTCTCCTTTTTTAAAAAATCCTTGGGTAGAGATAGGAGAAAGGTATCCAAGAAAATCGAGAACTGGAAACTCACTCCTGCAAGGGACTCTACAGAGAACAGCACAGAGGGGCCATCGAGCAGATATCCGACACTTCAACTCCACGAGATTCTCAGCACAGTGATTAAATAGACACAAGTTTATCGAACTCAAAGAGCAGCACAGCCTGCTGATCAACTCCCCTTTGTCACTGGCCACCAGCACAAGCCAGAGGACTACAGAGCTAGGGCTCCCCCCAACAGATTTTTTTCTGGTCCTGGAGCTAGCTAGAGCGACTGACGCACAGAGCTTCGGGGACATAGCTCAGAGTGACCAGTCTGGGCATATATCTGTGGTAATTACATAACCTCATGTCAACTTGAGGATATTAGGAGTGCCGGGGTGGGGTCTAGCCTGTCAATCAGGTCACAGCCTGATGATCCCTCCTTGTGAGCCTGGCCTTCTCATGAGGATCCTGGGAACTTCCTCGCTTCCTTCCTGGAGTTGGTATATACGCTCTCTCTCTCTCTCTCTCTGCTTCATCTTCCTGTTGACAAACCATGAGGATCCAGACTCAGAAAACTGGAGGGGCAGCACACCATCCCTGAGATGTTTCCACCACCCTGGGGTCCACGAGAGTTTTCGCCACTGACCTGTGATATTGCTGCATTTGGCATCATTGGAAGTGGCAGTTTGAGTCTGAAGAGGAATTTCTGAACTAGTTTCGGAGATATGGGCTAATATTGGGCTTATGAACTTGATCAGGAATGGGATGGGATGTTTTCTCAGTATACAATTTGCTCTTTGATAGGAAGTTCTCTCTTACACATGTATGAGATAGTTTCTCTAATCCACCCAAACTAACGCACAAGCCAAGGAATCTCCATTCTGATCTCCTCTCAGCCCTACCTCCTGGACAAGATAGACTACCAAGCTGTGTGAGGATAACTCTGCAGGCCGGCCTGGAGTGGGTACGAGTTGTGAATAAGCTAACTCTCCACACAGCCTGGGAAGCTCCAGCCCCATTCTGCAAAACTAACCCCCATCCCAGAGTAAAACATGGCGATTCCTTGGCTTCCCCCACCTTTCTCTCTCCTTTCCTTTGTTTGCAGACAACACTCAAGTGGTCCATCAGCAATCTATTAGCATAACAATAAAAGCAGAGCACTAAAGGACCAGGGATCCGGGAGCTCAGCTCACATATCAAGAGATTTAGTCGATTCTCTAGACTTAAATCATAGCACTTGGCTTCCAGACAGGCTATAAGCCCAACATCCCTCAGTGGATGCGTGCTCTGGGACAAACCTCCACTCAGGCATTCAGGTCAAACTTCGGCCTCAGCAGTTTTACACTGCACAGGCAGAGAGTGTGTGCATGGCACAAGAATCATAAGCCTAGAAGGTGCTCCTGGCTGAGGTACTGGAAAGACTGAGCAATCTGCCTGTTGTCCCATGACACCAGCCACTGGTCAGCTACCTAAGCTGCTTAGATAAGCAACCTGCCTGCTGTGTAGGCTATTGCTTAAACCCTCCCTCCCAGAACACCTAGGTTGGTGGCAGTTATAAACCCCACTTCCCCCTATCCACTTGGTCACCTCCATCATCCAAAAAGAGTGAACCCCATCCCCTCCAACCTGATCCAACAGAAGTCTATTCCTTTAAGATAATAACAGGACACTTCAGAACAGCACTCTTTTTTTTTTCTTCCGAACAGCACTCTTAAGGAAAGACAGACGCCTGAGAAAGAGATTTATTAAAGAACTCGACAACACCATCAACAAAATCGAACTCATAGACATATACAGAACATTCTACTCAACAAAAACAGAGTGTTCATTCTCATCTAATGCACATAGAACATTATCAAAAGGAGACCACATACTAGGACACAAAGCATGCTTCAACATTTTTTTTTAATGGCGAGCCTACAACTTATCATCTCAGACCATAACACTATAAAAGTAGAATCAACAATAAAACAAACAGAAAAATACAGATACGCACATGGAGATTGAACAGAAAAATACTAGTAAATGATTGGGTGACAACTCAAACAAGAGAGCAAATGAAAAAATTCTTGAGACAAATAAGAACAATGACACAATATATCAGAATCTTTGTGACACAGCAAAAGCAGTAACTGGAGGCCAATTGATAGCAATCAACACTCACATGAAAATAGAAGAGGAATCCAAAATCAGCACGCTACCACAACACTGTCAAGATCTGGAACAAGGAATTAAAAAGAAAAACTGGAACAAGGACAGCAGCATAAACCCTCTAATAAGAGAAGAAAAGAAATAATCAGGGTAAAAGCAGAAAGAAACGATATGGAAAATAAGACAATGAAAAAAAAAAAACAAGGCACGAAGATAGTTTTTTGAAAGGACTAATGAAATAGACAGACCACTGGCCAACTTAACAAAGGGAAAAAGAAATGATACAAATACCCAGAATAAGAGATCAAAGGGTGTCCCTAGAAGAGATGCGAATCAAATAAAGAGAATGGTAACAACTACATAAAACTGTATTCAAACACATTCAACAGTCTACAAGAAGTGGAGATATACCTAGAAATATATCTTCCCCTCAGATTAATGCACATATAGAAACACTCAGCAGACCCATAACAAAAGAAGAAATATATCAAATTACTGAGAAACTTCCAACCAAGACAAGATCAAGATCAGATCGTTCCACAGGGTAATTCTACCAAGTATTCAGAGAAAATGTGACACGAACAATACACAAACTATTTCAGAATATAGACAAAGTCAACAAACTTCCAAACTCATTCTGCTACCAACACCAAGCAAAGATATCACAAGATAGAAAATTATAGATCATTATCCCTCATAGATGCTAACATCCTCAATAAAATTCTGGCAAATAGAAACCAACGTCTTATCAAACAAATAATGTCACTATGACCAAGTGTAATTCATTCTAGGGATGCAAAGATAGCTTGACATTAGAAAAACAGTCAATGTAATTCACCACATAAGGCAAAGAAAAAAACACATGACCCCATCAATAGATGCAGAAAAGGCATTTGACAATATCCATCCACCATTCTTTAAATAAAAAATACTCAACAAAATAGGAATAGAAAGGAAATTTATCATCATCATGCTCAATGGGGAAAACTTAGAAACATTTCCATGGAAAACAGGGACCAGACAAGAATGTCCCTATCACCATTCTTGCTGGGATTCTTAGCTAGAGTTATCAGACAACAAAAAAGAAATCAAGAATACAAACAGGCAAAAAAGAAGTGACACTATTTGCATATGATATGATCCTACATATAGAAAACCCAAGTCTCCACAAAAAGCTTACTGGAAATAATTGAAAGGTTCTGCAAGGTAGTATGATGCACAATTAATAACCAGATATCAATTAAATTTCTATATGCCAGCAAAGAGAGCAATGAAGAAAACATTAAGAAAATAATACCAGTTAGAGTAAGGACATGTGGTAGTTACATAATTTGGTGTCAATCTGGAACTTGAGAGGGTTGAGTGAAGGGGTGGGACCAATCTGTCAATCAGGATATAGCTAATGAACCTCTGTGTGGGCAAGGCCTTCTCCAGAGGACGCTGGAGAACTCCTGGATTTCCTCCTTGGAGGCAGTAGACACTTTTCCTCTTGACTCACTCCCAGAGAGACGTCTACTGACAAGACACATGGCACTATGCTGATAGACCCCATGCCTTGGGAACTGGAGAAGCTATGTGGACCCCTGTCAGCACTGAGATATTTACAGCATCACTGGATCCACAAGACTTCCAACCCATTGGCCTGTGATCTTTCGGCATTCAGTGCCATTGCTTTGTGAGTCTGAAGAGGATTTTATAGGTTGGTATCAGACACATGGGTTATTATTAGACTTACAGACTTGATCTAGACTGGACTGGAATACTTTCTCAATTTTCAACTGTCCTTGTATATAAATCTCTTTCTTATATACATATAAGTGTCTATGAATTTGTTTCTCTAGTCTACCTGGACTAACATACAACACAAAAAATGAAACACTTAGGAATAAAGCTAACTAAAGAAACAAATAACTACACAGAGAAAAACTACAGAACATTACTTGAAGAAACTAAAAGAAATCTAAGGAAGTACCCGCTCAAAACAGGATAAAGCACCTCCAGGCAGAACTTTCAAAGCACACATATTTCCCGCTGGGCAAGCATGGAGAAATCGCCTTGAGTTAGTGCATCCAGTGGCATTGCCTGCGAAGGTTCTCTCTGGTTACGTGAATTTTTTTCATAAAAGCACTTTTGCTCAAACCTTGCTTATGGTGATGATCAATCTATGAGAACAGTGTGTGACTGTGAAATTTCACTTCCTGTTCAGGAAAAAATGCCACAGGATTGTTGTGATGTTGAACACAGCTTACAAGAACAGTGCTATGGGTAAAACTCAAGTGCACAATTGTTTTTCTCATTTCACACAAGGTGAGATGTTGATTGATGATAAACCTCATTCTAAATGTCCATCGACTTCCTGAACCAACGAAAATGTTGACAAAACCCTTGTAATTGTACCTGAAGACCTGCGATGGACCATTGAAGAGATGGGGAAATTATCTGAACTATCTTGGAGTTTGGTTCAGTGAATTTTAATGGAAGATTTGGGACCGAGTGGTGTTGCTGTGAAATATGTATGTTGGATTCTGACTGATAAAGGGAAAAAAAGCTCAACTGGAAACATACCGTGCTTTGAAAGAACAGCTCTGAATCAACCCAAATTTATTTCTAACACCATTACTGGTGATGAGACACGGTGCTGTTTTTAAGAGCCCAAAATTAACCATCAATCAAGCCAGTGGAAGATGCCCTTATCACCTCACCCCCCAAAAGTTCGTCAAGTAAAATCACAGATCAAGACAATGCTCACTTATTTTTTTGATGTCAGGGGATAGTGTATTTGGAGTTCATCCCACTAGGTCAGACTATTAATCAGCTTTTTATTTAGAGGTTCTGAAAGATTTCATAACAGTGTGTGATCAACAAGTTCTGATATGTCACAAATAGGGGACTGGTTTTGCCACCATGACAATGCACCTGCTCACATATCCATCTTAGTGTGCCTGTTTGGCGAGGGATAAACAGCATGCCTCTCTTTCCTCACATATCTTACTCATCTGAACTTGCTGTGTACAATTTCTTTTTGCTTCCTCAAATGAAGAGGAACAGAAAGGACAACGATTTGATGATGATATAGAAGAGGTGAAAAAAAACAAAGGAAGTGCTGTCAGCCAGACCAAGGAGTTTGAAAAATGCTTCCAAGAGTGGCATTGAAGAGTTGACAAATGTACTAAGTGTAATGGAGAGTACTTTGATGGTGATAAGGTTGTTTTGTAAAATAAATTTAACAGTTAAAATACAGGGTAGGAGCTAAGAAATATGCAACCTTCCTCTAGTTCCCATGCTGCCTTCCACGCACTATCATGACCCCAATTCTACCACATAAATCCAGCTAGACCTGGAGATGTACAGTGAAGTTGGAAACATGGGAAACTTAGGATAGATGATCCACCAAGACTAGTAATAGGAGTGGTAATACCAGGAGGGTGGAGGGATGGAGGAATAGAAAGGGAAAACCAACTTCAGGGATCTACACATAGTCTCCTGTCTGGGGCATGGACAACAGGGAAGTGAGTGTTGGGACACATTGGACAGTGTACAAGTTGAAAAAATAAGTTGTAAATTACTAAGGGCTCAAGGGGAAGGGGCGGGGGAGGAAGGGTAATATAGGGAGCTGATACTGGGGGCCTGGAGGGAGGGAGGGAGAATGTTTTGAGAGTGATGATGGCAATGGGTGTGTAAAAGTGGCCTGCATACAACTGATGTTGTTAAGGATTGTGATGGGAGTTGTATGGGCCCCCAATAAAATGATTCATTAAAAAAAAAGGGGGGGAGGGAGGGGAAAGGGGAGGTTTTGTTTTGTTTTGTTTTGTTTTTTTAAAGAGGAGCTTGTACCAAGGGCTCAAGTGGAAAATGTTGGGAAATGTATGTGGCAACATGTGTGCAAATGTGCTTGATACAAATGATGTACTGAATGTTGTAGTAGCTGTAAGAGCCTCCAATAAAATTTAAAAAAAAAGAAAAAAATAAATTTAAATTGAAATTAATAAATTAAATTAATACATTTAAATCTATAGCTTTGAAGAAAAAATGCCAAGTTTTTTTAATCCTCTCATATTTTCAACCATCGCATATTCATAATAAAGAAATGGACAATAAAAAAAAGAAGAATCAAGATGTTGTCAAGGAATAGTAAATATACCAGCCTGTCAGAAAGAGTAAATCTATCTTGGAGTAAGTATAGCCAGAAATCCTTCCTCCTTAGGAGGACTTTGCCTGACATACTCTGGACATGGAATCGGAAAGAATCAGTTCCTAGAGAAGAGTATCATGCCTGGCAAACAGGTTCAGCAAAAATGAGAAGATCCTCAATGAGATGGAGTGACAGTGGCTACCACAATGGGCTCAAACATAATAATTGTGAGGCTGACTCAAGAAGGAACAATGTTTGCAGTGCATAGAGTCTGTGAGTCAACACTTACTTGAAGGCACTGAACAAGGAAGATGAGTTTGTAATGACTATTATTAACATTTATGCACTAACCACTGGTTCCGAAGATAAAGAAATGAAAGGTTTCCATCAATTTCTAAAATATAGAATCGATCAAACGTGCAATCAATACAGACCCCTGGGCTCTTTCCTCTAGTCGGTGTTGGCAAACTCTTGAATCTGAAGAGCCAATCCTGTCCCTCCTAATAACTTTAAAATCACTCAAGAGCCTTAACTATGTTCTTCCAAACATATGAAATCACTGATTTGAAATAGCAACCTTCAAATGTTTTCAGTGTGACTTCAGAGCCACATGTTCACACAGAAAGTGCCGCATATGCCTCAGGAGCCACAGTTTGTTGACCGCTACTCTAGAGATTTTTATTCATTAGAGAGATAGTTAAGGTTTATTGTGTCAGCCTGGCCGAAAAACACATGTGGGGTTAATTGAAGGGCAGAGATAAGTTCTTGGGTCTCTTGCTCTCTGACGGTAGGATCAGGGTGCAGCTGCCCTAGCGAGTTCCCTGCTTCAACTGGCAATGTTCATTTCCTGTGGGACTTCCCTGAGGAGAAGGCACATGGACCTATGCAGATGCAGCCCTGGGTGCTAGAGAAGGTGCATGGAGACCCCTGCCAGCACTGAGATGTTTATACCCACCCCCACTGAACTCAGACTTTCTACCCACTGGCCTGTGATCCTCCTGCGTTCGGTGTCATTGTGAGTGTTTTGTGAGTTTGAGGAGGACTTTGTAGATCGATGTCAGACATATGGGCTAAATCGAATTTATGGGCTTGGACTGGACTGGGATGGGATGTTTTCTGAATGTACACTTACCCTAAATATAAAACTCATGCATTTATGAGTTTCTGTGGATTTGTTTCTCTAGTTTACCAAAACTAACACGATTAGGTTGCAAAGAGAGCACAAGAATCTGCAGTTTCCCCAGATTCCCAGGCAATTCTGATGATCAGTCAAGTTTGGGACTGTAGACTCTAGTCCAAGACATTTGAAGACACCTACAAGGCCAAGCAACTGGAAGACATACATATGCATGCCCATTCCTAAGAAAAGTGAGCCAACATAAAGCAGAAGTTGTTGAACAATATCATTGAAATCACATGCAAGTAAAGTTTTGCTGAAGATAATTTTAAAATGTTGCAGTACATCATCAGGGAACAATCAGATATTCAAGCTAGATTCAGATGAGAACTTAGAATGAAAGATATTACTGCTGATGTCAGATGTATTTGGGATGAAGAAGAGTAATATTTAAACTATGTTTCATTGATGATGCAATTTTTGACCTTGGTTTTTTTTCTCTTAAACGTAAGAAAGGGTATTAAAGTGACAGGGGGAGCTGAACCACATAAGAAGACAAAAATGTATCACTTTCATACGGAATGGGATATTTTGACACTACAAGGCAAAACTTAGTTGAAGCCCAGAAAAGCATAAATAGTTCTCGAATTTACTCGCAGAGAGAAAGTTCCCAATGTGCTAGACAATGTGCTATCCCCTTGACTGCATCATTTGGCTCTGCTTATTGATGTGAGTCAGCCTTTTCACACATAAAGATCATGAAGTCCTAGTCCCGTTCCATGTGACTGATGATTATTTGCAAGTGTGCTTGAGACTGGCTGTCAATCGCTACACTCTAGACTATACATCCGTGGCTCATTCCATTCAGTGCAAGTCATCAGCGTCAACTCAGGTAATGACATAAGATGTACGTAGCTAATCGTGTTGTGCTGTGCAATGGACTCATGCAATTATGCAAAGTACATAAACATGCATTGTAAATATAAAGAATTCTCAATTCATAATTCTCAAATACATCTATCAATAAGTGTAATAAATAAATAAATATGTTTTGCATTTTTGTAGTTGGTAGATCATTTTGACTTCATCATTTTACAAGGAGCTCACAAGCTGTACATGACCATGACATGCTTCTCCAATTATTCTTTGTAGCAGTGTCTTCTTATCCTGAGCACTGAGGTATTACTCGTCTTTTATTAAACATTCTCCAAAGTCTCTTAATACTGTTATAAATAGACTTTTAGAAAAGGAACCCATGTTCCAATTATTTGCTGGTTACATACAGGGCTATACCTTTTGAAATATACATTACCCTTGGTCTGTGGCTGTTAGGGTTCTAGCTGTTATTCTCATGTAAACAATTATATTATCTGTGAATATTTTTTTAAAAACAGTTTAAGGATTGAGCCCCAGTGGTGTAGTGGTTGTGTGCAGGACTGTGGCCCACTGGGTTGGTGGTTCCAATCCAGCAGCAGCTCTCCAGGAGCAACGCTGAGCCTCCCACTCCCACCAGAGGGCAGTGATGCCCCAAAACAAAAAACAAAAACAAAAAACAAACAAAAAAATCATTAAATAAAAGTTTAATTATCATATATAATATAATAATTTAATGCCATTCAGAAGAGGTATATAATCATCACCATAATCAATTTTAGAACAAATAGTTTTATTTCTTTCTTTTCAGTCTCTATGCCTTTTACTTACCTCATTGCAACTGGTTTGAATCATTAGTATACCATAGTTTCAATAGAAGGAATATAAAAAGGGGGAGTGGGGCTGAGCCCCAGTGGTATAAGTGGTTGAGTGTGGGAATGAGGACCGTGGGCTTGGCGGTTCAAGTCCAGCGGCTGCTCTCAGCAGCAGTGCTGGGTAGCTCTCACGACCACCAGAGGGCAGTGATGCCCAAAAAAAAAATTTTTAAAGGGGGAGTGAATACCTTTGCCTACTTACCAAAATTGAAGCAAGGACATTCAATATCTCATTTAGCTATGATGCTACTTTTTTTTAGCTATACTCCTTAGTAATTTTTTTTTCAAGTGGCTGCTTTAAAGACTAGAAAATGTGGGGCTGAGCCCCGGTGGCGTAGTGCTTGAGTGCAGAACTGCGGCCCACTGGCTTGGCATTTCAAATCCAGCAGCAGCTCTCCAGGAGCAAGGCTGGGCCTCCCACTCCCACCAGAGGGCAGTGATGTCCAAAAAAATAAAAAGACTAGAAAATGTATTCTTTGACAGAATTAGAGTTAACATTTGACCTCTTCACAAACAAATGTAAGAATGTGATAGTAAAATTCCACTTAATGACCTCTTCAGATTTTATGGTTTTGCTGTTATATATTGTAAACCAATGGACTAATAGAGCAATATATTGTTCTTTAAACTTCTGTTTATCCTAGAATATCCTAGAATCTTTATTTTGCCTTCATTTTTTAAAAAATTAGATTTTAAATTATTACACAGCAACACTGACTCTACTTCCCTTTGATGTATATGTATGTGGCTTTCTCTGTCTATTTTAGGTATATGAATTTAAATGCATAAATTCATGTAGCCACCAACATGTGCCGGAGACGGGACAGTTCCATCTCCCCAGGAAACTGTTGTTTCCACATCCTCCTGGGCTCCACCCATACTGCCTGGCAACGATTCAACTCCATCAGCATGACTTCGCCTTTTCAAGAGGAAGACATGAATGGAGCCACACACCATGTAACCTTCGAGACATCACCACACTGCTGCAGATAAGGATGGGTGTTCTTTTTCATTGCTAGCAAGGGTTACATTGGAGCCCTGGTGGTGCAGGGGTTGGGCTGAGATCCGCCTGCTCAGCAAGCAGTGGGGCACCACCACCAGCGCTGGGGAGAAAGACGGGGTTCTCTGCTCTCGGGAACAGTGACAGTCTCAGACACCCACTGAGGGAAGTGTGTGTGTGTGGGGGAGTGGGTGTTAGAGAGTATTATATGTTATGGCCATACTCACTCATATAGACATTGTGCAGAATAGCTGAAGGTGGAGTGACATGATTAATGTTAGTTTCACTCTATAAGAAATTATCAGAGTGTGGCTGGAACAGTTCTCATCTTTACTAACAATGGTATTGTATTGCTTATTTTAGAAGTTTCTAACAATCATACTGATATATTTTACATTTATATCTAGTCTGCTGACTGATACATTCATTTAATAGTATATTTAATAATAGCATATTTAGTACCATATATACTTGAGTATAAGCCAAGGTTTTTAGCACATTTTTGATGAAGTTTTTGTGGTAAAATTAGGTGCCTTGGCTGATATTCGAGTCAACTTATATTCAAGTGTATACAGGATTTATATATGTATATTCATTATATTTACTATAATAGTAGTATGCTATCATGGTTTTAATGTGCATCTTCTCATGTATTTCCTTTCCATCCTCATATCCTCTGTGGTGGTTGTTCAGGCCTTTTCATCTTCTAAAATTGGATTGTTTTACATTTTTAGTGTTCTTTATATAGTGTGGCAGCATGTCCTTTGTTGGGTATATGATTTGTAAGTATGTTTTCCCCTCTGTAGCTTGCCTTTCTTTCTCTTTACAGTGTCTTTGGAAGAACACCCATTTAATGTGTTTATGAAATCTCACTTATTGGTTTGCTATTATTATTTTTACAGTTTATGCTCTCAGTATCATAGTTTTAAAATGTTTACCTAAGCCAGGGTCATAAAGATTTTATCCAAGGTTTTTACCTAAAAGTTTTAACTCTTATCTTTAGGTCTATGATGAATTTCTCATTAACTTTGTACCTGATATGAAGTACAGATCTAGGCCAGGGTGGGTTTTTAGTTTTTTTCTGGATATGAATTAGCAATTGTTTCAGCACAACTCTTTGAAAATATTATCCTCTTACTACAGAATTACATTGGACCTCTGTCATAAATCAATCGATCATGAAGATGGCTTCATTTCTGGTCCCCATTCTGTTCCACTGATCTGTGTGTCTGTCCTACATCAGAGACAGAGAACCCCATTGCGCTGCCATTGAGTGGATGCCAGCTCATGGTGTCCCTACAGGAGAGAGTGGAACTGTCCTTGTGAGTGTCTGAGGTTGCAGCTCTTTACAGAGTAGAACGCCAAGTCTTTATGCTTCAAAGGGGCTGGTGGTTTCAAACTAAGGACCTTGCAGATCACAGTCCTGGCTGACACATAACCACTACCCACCGGGGCCCCTTCCAAAGCCAAGCCAAACACACTGTGATGCATAGCGACCCGATAAGGCAGCAGGAACTGCCCCTGCCAGGTTTCAAGGCTGTCGCTCCGGCTTCTCTCCAGGTCTCCTAACTGCACTAATATTAGCAAAACAGATACCACAATATGTAAAAAGGATCATCCGCCACGGTCACTGGAAGTTTATTCCAAGAATAGAGGGTTGGTTTAACACCCGAAAACAGTTATAAAGTAATATGAGTTTGTGGGAAATGGGATTAAAAGATATTGGAATTTTTCCATAAACTTTTTAAGGCTTCCTTGTATACTAGTACAGAATTAATGACCTAGATAATATAGACTCTTAACAATTAAGAAAGAAAAAAGAATTTACTTAACCTGACAAAGGGCATTTATTTAAAAACTACAAGTAATATATTTAATGGCGAAAAACTAAAGGTTTTCCCCTGAAATGAGTAAGTAGGCAAGGATGCCTGTTTTCATCAACTTATTCAGTCTTGTCCTGGGCAGTCAAGCTCGTGCAACCAGGCAAGGAGAAAAACAACAAGAAGAAATGGTGTGCAGATTGGAAAAATAAGAAAAACTGGCATTTTTGATAACATGGTATTGTATAATACTGAAATCAATACACGAGTCTAAGAAAACTGCAAAATATTGATTTTAAGAATTCAACCATATTTTTTTTGGCATCACTGCTCTCCAGTGGTGGGAGTAGCAGGCCCAGCCCCACTGCTGGAATTGAACCTCCATCCCAGTGGGCCACAGTCCCACGCACAACCACTACGCCACCGGGGCTCAGCCCTCAACCATATTTTTATATACAAGGTAGCATCAAGAAATTCCTGGAAAATGTAACTGAAAAATAATGAAATTTTCCATGAACTCTTTGAACTAGCAAGTAACAATCTGAAAACAAAATCTAGAAAATAATTTTATAGCATCAAAAGAATAAAAATATTATGGAGATACTTAACAAAAGATTTTCAGGCCCTATACACTAGCAACTGCAAAACATTGCTGAGAGAAATTAGGGAAGACCCCAGTAAACAGACAACACTGTGCTCAGAGATTGGCAGACTGAATGTTTTCACATGGACGTTCATTCATCAAATTTATCTATCGATTGAACAGATGGCATGTGAAAATCCTAGATGTTTTGTTCAACTTGGTGATTGGATCCTAGTATTTATATGAGCATCTAGAATTTAGGAGAACCCAACAACTTTGAAAGAGAACAAAATCGGAGGATTTGTACTCCCAGATTGACAATTGACTCTTCAGCCATGGTAATCAACACATCTGCACATCCTCCCATGAAACATCTGCTCATGCTTTTTGTCCATTCCTAATTGGATTGTTTGCTTTTTGCTGTTGAGTTTTGAGAGTTCTTTATATTTTTGAGACACATAACTTGTCAAATATATGGTTTGCAAATGTTTTATGTAGTTTGTATCTTATATTTCCATTCTCTTTACAGAGTCTTTCACAAGGCAAATGTTTAAAATTTTGATGAAGTGTGATTAAGCTACTTTTCTTTTTATGAATTCTGCTTTTGATATTGTCTATAAACACTTTACCTATTCTTAGTTCCTTATGATTTCATCTATGGTTCTGTTCCCTCTAACAACTTTATAGTTTCACATTTTACATAAAAGCATGTTATCTATTTTGAGCTAATTTTGAATAAAGTGTGAGGTTTACCTTCATTATTTAAAAAAAAAAAAAAAAGGTTTGCCCCTATGGCTACAAAACCACACCAAAATTGTTCGTGATATGCAGAGCCAAACTAAATGCAGCTATGCATCTTTAAAACATCTCTTGCTTATAATGATATAAATTTTAGTTCTTTGGTGCCTGATAACTGATCCCTTTGACACCTCATGGTCTCACAGGCTGGTGTGCTTCTTCTACGTGGGATTTGTTGCTTCTGAGCTAAATGCTTGCCTTCTAGCCTCTAAGACCCCAGAGGCTATATCTTTTGATAGTCAGACACCATCAGCTTTCGTCATCACAATTGTGTATGCACACCTTGTCTTCAGCAATCATATCAGGAAGGTGGGCATGCATTCATATGATTTTGTTCTTGATGCCTGATAACTGCTTTCATTGATACCTTGTGATCACACAGGATGGTGTGCTTTTCATGTGGACGTTGTTGCTTCTGAGCTATATGGCTGCTTGTTTATCTTCAAGCCTTTAAGACCCCAGATGCCATATCTTTGAGAGCCGGGCACCATCAGCTTTCTTCACCACACTTGCTTGTGCACACATTGTCTTCATTGATTGTGTCAGGAAGGTGAGCATCAAATAATGCCAATTTAATAGAACAAAATGTTCTTGCATTGAGCTAACTCCTTAAGTACATGCCCCTAGATCTCTTTCCCCATCATCATATCTAAAAATATTTACCTATGCTCATGCCTGTATTTAAATTTCTGTAATTGCTCTTTGCCTCCAAGTTCTTTCCTCCATTTCCTTTCACTTTCCTCTTGTCCCACCATCATTCTCATACTTCTATCATTGTAAACGAGGGGGAATACAGATTGGGGACCCAAAGTTCATCTGCAGCTGAAGCAACATCCCCTTACAGAAGGGTTACGGGGAGGAGACAAGCCAGTCAGGGTACAGTATAGCAAAGATGAAATATATAACTTCCCTCTAGTTCTTAAATGCTTCCTCCTGCCCACTATCATGATCTGAATTCTACCTTACAAATCTGTTTGGACCAGAGGATGGACATGGGTACAGATACGAACCAGAAACATGGGGAATCCAGGACAGATGATCTCTTTGGGACCAGTGGGGAGAGTGCTGATACCGGGAGGAGGGAGGGAGGGTAAAGCAGAAAGAGGGAACCAATTATAAGGATCTACGTACAACCTCCTTCCTGGGGTAGGGACAGTGGGGAAGTGGGCAAAGAGACACATAGGACAGAGTTCGACATGACAACATTATAATAGTTTATAAATTGTCAAGGGTTTGGGGGGGCGGAGCGGGGAGGGGTGGAAAAAGGAGGAGCCAACAACAGGGTCTTAAGTGGAAGACATGTTTTGAGAACAATGATGGGATGAAAGGTACAAATGTGCTTTGCATACAATGGATGTTTGGATGGATTGTGCTAACAGTTGTGTGCACCCCCAATTAAAATGATTTAAAAAACAACAACAACAACAACAACAGCAACAAAACATCTCTTTCTGCTGCGCTTATTCACAGCAGGACCCAAAATGCCACTTTTTCTACGCGTGCCATTCAGTACCTTAGTTTATTTTCCTTCAATCTTCTCTCTCCTGTTTGCAGCGGATAAATTTCTATTCATGCATTTTTAAGTGTTTTCTTTAATGCCGTTCCTACTAGATGCTGAGCCCATCTAGTGCATTTTTCAGATTATATATATTCTTCAATAGAATTTCTACTTGGCTCTCTTTATAATTTTTATGTCTTTAATGAGATGCATTATATATGGATCACTAACAACTTATTTCTTTTAAATAATTTGAACATACATTCTTTAAGTTCTTTGAATGTATTCAGAATAACTGTTTCTTTGGCTTCTACTCTTTTGTTTGTTTCTTATCCCTCTGAGTATGGGCTATACATTCCTGTTTCTTTGTTTGCCTCCTAAATTTGGACAATTTAGACCGTGTATTTTAGAAAATCTCATTCCATTTTATTCTTCTGAGGGTTGTTGGGTTTTCTTAGGGTAATGTGGCAGTCATGTGCTTATGTTAATTTCATGATTGAGATGTAGGGGTGGAGTCTAGCCTGTTAATCTGGAGATAGCCATTGAGTAGCCAATGAGGCCTCTATGTGGGCATGGCTTTCTCCTGAGACTTCTGGGAAATCTCGCGATATTTCCCTTGTGAAGATGAGAAGCTATCTCCCTGGTTGTTGGGAGTTAGTCTCAGAGACGATTAGTCACGGACAAGACAAGATGGCAGCATCTGAGGAGCCAGAAGAGAAGCCATACGACTTTGCCTTGATGGAACCAGACCTTTGAAGCTGGAGATGCCACATGGAGACCCCTGTCAGCGCTGAGTTGTTTCTGCCACCACTGAATGCTGTTGTTGGACCCTGAGCCCTGGAAGCAAGGAGCCATGGGGAGACCCCTGCCAGCGCTGGGATTCTGCACCCACTGACCTGTGACTTTGTGAGTCGGAAGGAGATATTATAGGCTGGTATCAGACATATGGGATAATATCAGACTTATGACTTTAAATTGGACTGGGTTGGGATGCTTTCTCAGTGTTCCATTCCTGTTGTATATAATCATTCCCTTATTCTATAGTGGGTCTATGTATTTGCTTCTCTAGTCTACCTGGACTGACACAGGTAACTTGCCTGATCTTAGCATGCAGAGCCTACAGGGGACATCACTGTTGGCCCTGGGCTTGGATTTGTGATGTCCATTTGTACTTTTCACCTGGGCTCTTAGGGGTAACCCCTATCTGCACAGCTTAGTGGTATCCATGATCTGGATAGAGGTTGTTTCCAAGCCTCAAGCTTGTAAGACTTCCATTCTCCCCAGATAAATTTGAGAGTGATAATTCAAAACAGAAACAAGTTCTCAGGTCTTCTTTGGCTTTTCTAAGTCATTGAACTCCCCCTGGTATCGCTCCATGCACATGCAGGGTGTGGAGAACTTAGCTCAGTCGTTTATGCCTCTCTAGTTTCCAGGGTCCCCCTACTAAATTTCTGGTTGATCTGCTGCTTGTCCCAAACTGAAACTCCACATTGGGTTAACAAAATAACAATTTTCCCTGCTCATTTTCAGCCAAGTTCATCAAATTTCCTACCCTAAATAAGATCTTCTCCCTGTCGGCTGGGCCCTGGTAGCCTAGTGGTTGTATGTGGGACTGCGGCCCACAGGGTTGACAGTTCAAATCCAGAAGCAGCTCTCCAGGAGCAAGGCTGGGCTTCCTACTCCCACCAGGGCAGTGGTGCCAAACATACCCACAAAAGGTCTTCTCCCTGTCAAGGCAGAGCTCCTGGTTTGGGGGACCAGCCCCACAGTACAAAAGTAACCACTGTTCTTGTTCACTCAGCTGTGTGTGTGTGTGGGGGGGGGGAAGATAACTAACTCCTGCTGCTCTTACCCATGGAGGTACAACTTACTGTTTGTGTCTACGATAGATTTGTCTAGTTGTGTATGTTTCTCTCTTTTTTTGTATACTTCTTTTTTTGGTGGAGGATTATTGTTTACCTCTTCATTCGGCCATAACTGGAAGTTCACTTGGTAATTGTATTTTATCATCATGGCTTTAAGCTTTATAAAATAAATAATTGGAAGATAATTCTTATGCCAGAAGAAGTACGTCTGGGCATGGGATCATAAGAGTCCAGTGCCTGGAGAGCATTATCATGCTTAGTACAGTAGAAGGTAGCAAAAGAAAGGAAGCCCTTATCAGCATGGCTTGAAAGAGGGCCTGCAGCAGTGGACTCAAACAGGAGCTCACTTGGGAGGGTGGCACAGGATGCGACAGTGCGATGCTGCACATGGGTTCACCGTGAGTTGGACCCGACTCCATGGTACCTAACAGCAACAACAGCAACACTCACACTTCCTCTAGAAGTTCTCTTGGTGGTCTCTTCTGCTGACTATGCTTTCCAAAAGCCAAACTCCTTGCCATCAAGTCAATTCTACCTCAGAGTGGCCACAAAGGACAGGGTAGGCCTGCTCCTGTGAGTTTCCAAGACCGTAAATCTTGACAGGATTTACTCTTCTGTGGACCAGCTGGTGGTTTTGAACTGCTGACCTTGTGGTTGCCAACCCATTCAGAGCCCATGATGTCCCTAGGGCTCCAAGGGCAAAGGGCATCTATTCCTCTTTAAAGGGCGTACAAGAGGTCCTCTTCTCTTGATGGCTTGCTCAGTTACTTGATAACACAAGTTAAAGTCTTAACTGCTAAGTATACCTGTTGTTACAATTTTGTTCTAAAAACTCATACCACCAAATACCAAGGCAGTGTACAAGGGTCTCAAACCCACACCTCTGCTTTTACAAACATTGATGCCCATGGTTTACTTTAGGGGGTGTTTATTCAGAGAGAACCATGTGGCAAAGGTGGTGTCAGGCATCAGGAATTGAAAAAAACAAACAAACAAGAAGAACCCATTTCCTGAGGCACAGCTCCTGCCCTCCCTCCCCTCCCTGGTCAGTGGGTGGGAGACATGATGACACAGGTCACTACAATCCAGTGTGACATGTATTCTGACAGGGAAAGTACAAGATGTTATGATTACATTCAATTCCATTATTTCCTTCCATCATTCTCTTTCCTTAAAAATTCTGAGGTTAAAAAAAAAAAGAATCCCAAGGCTTAAAATTTTTATTTTTTATTTTTTGGATTTCAAAGACCATTAATCCAGGTGGGAAGACATATTTTCTCTGATACATCTGAGTGCTAAATGTTTAAGGAAGGGTTTGTTTTCTCAAGGATATTCCTCTGACTCTAAACCTTGAATGCATGTGAAATGCCGTAGGGAATACAAGCATATGTAACCTTGCCTAGATCCCAAAGATTCTTATTCACTAGTCTTAGGTGATGCCCAAGACTCAATGTAATCAGGTGATTCTAACACACAGCCACAGTTGAGAAGAACCACAGCCCTCACTTCCCATTCCCTCAACTTTTGACACCAATAATAATTTAAAAGTGATCAAAAATTTTAAAAGTGCTTCTTTCCTCAATGTCTTTAGTTAAGTTCTCTTTTTGGAAATTCTTCAGTGCTTCTGCACAATATTTATGGCCCCCCTTTACTGCTCTAGTCTCTAGGAAAGAGAGACTTTATCCTCAACACCCCAGGTTTCCGGAACATAGGACATTCATTTCTCTGCCATCACCTTTGAGGCTGGAGCCATTCACCTTCTCCCAGCCTCTCCCCCTTTCCCAACGGAGCCCGAGCAACTCAGAAGAGTGGTTAGCTATTGGCATCCACTGGGCCATGTTGCACATAGCAGTAGGTGTTTGCTTTGCCTTAAAAACAAGAATCGTGCTCCACATTTCTTCTGTGAGGTTTACCCCAAAGAGGTTGGAGAAATAGCTAATTGATGTTTATTGGGTGATTATAATATGCTAGGTGCTGTTCCAAGTATTTTTGTGTAAATTAATTCATTACATCCCCTCATCAATTCCATTAAATACATTGTTGGTTACACTGTTTGAGAAATTCAGAAGGTTAGTGAGGTTAAGTCATGCTAGAATTTCAATCCAGATAATCTAATCCTCCCTCAAACCTACTGTCTTGATTCATGGTAAATGGGTTCTAGTTGGGCCATTCACTATTAATTACTAATGTGCTCACTGGCATTCTCCATTCTACTAATAACCTAGTCTAGGGTTCTCCACACAGCTGGCTGCATAGGCCTACCACAAGTCTTCTTTGTGGACACAACTCTACACCCATGTGGGTATGTCAAGGTCTAGAATTGAGAAGAGGGATGATGGTTAGTAGCAGCTGGTCACTCACCACATGGGCCAAGTGTTGGTTTTGTTGTTGGTACTTTTGTTTCCTTATTACTCTTTTCTACTTATTGATCTTTGAATGAAGAGAAATCTAGTCAACCCTGGTGCTGTGTGGACGTATTTCTAAATGGTGGTTTGATGTAAAATTGTAAGACCATACTAAATTTCTCTCTCCAGACAACAGAGAAGGACTCAGGTTTCCAGTGTGGGAGGCATAGTGAGTAGCACTGCTATTCATTCTTTGTCATGCTTATTGATGCATATACTCATACCTCTCTGTTGGGTATCAATCTAGGAGACAGACTGATAGGACCATGTGTGTTCTTCTAGAATCCAGGGCTATGGAATATTTTCAATCTTAGTAGATGATGATAAGACACCATGGTAGAGAAGCAAAATCACTTAAGTAACTCAGTACCATTTCTTTCTGTTGGATTCAACAAGTCAGCATATCCTTATGGTTAGCAATATATTGAAATGAGATATAAGGAAATATTTTTTAAGGAGAGTGTCTAAGAGACACTGAAAGAAAATGAAGTACCTTCACTTGATTATCACTGAAAATATTTCCAACTTAGTGGATGTTTAAAGAAAACATCACTTTCCACATGAATCACACCTTGACAGGCCTCTGAAGATTGCACATCTTGGAAGAAACACAGGGCACTGAAAATCTGACGGTGAAAACCTGTAAAGCGTCTCTAAAAAAGTCATAATCTGAAAAGAGAACAACATAAATGCTTATGATTATGTTGTCTTTTAAAGACATTCATTAGCATATCAAGGAATCTGAAACAGTCCTGTGAGCAATGACAAAAAGCCTGGATCTTTAGAGTCACAGAGACCCATACAACCTTCGGCTCTGCCACTGACTCAAACACTTATCACCTCTGCAGATTTCAAAGTCTAACACGTTCATACAATTTTATACTAACCAATTAATAATCAAAATCTTTGTATGTGTACATCATAAAAATTTAAGCTACAAAAGAATCTATGGTAATCATAAGGGAAATCAGTCTGTTCTTCAACCCCCAGGTTTCTATGCTTAGGGGCAATTACTTACCAAAACTTGTTTACATTTCCAGAAAGAGTATGTGTTTATTACAGGCAGAATGTTTGTGTTTTTATATGCATATATGTTTTTAACTTTTAATTTGAAAATGTGACAAACATAGAGAATCCATCAAACAAATATCCAGCTTAATGAATCACCAGATAGTACTCATCTGTGCAATAACACTCGGGTCAAGAAGCAGAGTATTGTCATATTCCATAAGTCTTCACTTGTTTTTAGGTTCCATTGAGTAAATTCTGACTCATGGTGACTACATGTGTGCAGAATAGAAATGCTTCATATGATTTCTGTGGCTGTGACCTTTTGGAATGAAACTACCAGGTCTGTCTTCCAATCAGGCCAGTAGCCAAGTGCTTAACTGTTTGTGTACACGGGATGGGTCGTGTTGATTACAAATTTGTGTGGGAATGGAGTTCAGGCTTTTTGCTTTGACTTTTGATTGCATAGGAATTTTATGAAGCAACTTAGTAATACTTGTGATTCAAATAATGTTAGTTGTTATTGAAATTACTTTTCCACAGCATAAGGTCTACCTATAAGCCTTGGGACCTTAGATTGAATTCAGTAAGAATCATTACTGCTGTAAAATGAACTGCTTGATTTGGCTCTTCTATTCATAGTCTTTGTAACTTTTACGACTATTGGGGATTGGGGATTGTGGAAATAGAGTGTATGGAACTGTAACATGGGGATTGGTCCATTTTTTCTATCTTACTTGTTTTAAAATGGGCCATCTCAAAAGTAGAAATGGTGTATCACTCTATCAAGAAAGAAGAGCCAGGAGTAGAGAAAAAGCATTTGGACCATGAGGTGTTTAGGCACCAAATCTCCTTGATCTGGAAGACAGAATGTTTTGACACCAACGGAATGTCAGAGGAAGAAGCAGCAGAAGAAAGAGCCAGAGCACAAGGCCAAGCAGTGAACCCACTGGCCCATGAAATAAGTACCAGGCAGGAGCCTCACCACTGGGCACTTAAAGTAAGGGCGCTGGGTTTGCTGACCCACAGCTAGAGGTGAGTGCCTTCAGGCACAGTGGCGTGTCCCTCGGACATTTATTGACAGTGCTAAAGGAGCTCTGTGGCACTGCCTGATCAGGACAGAGGCCAGGAGGATACAGATCTGAGAGCCCAAAGACCAGTGGTTTGCCTGCGGCCATGGGTGAACCGAGGTGCTTCTGATGAACGGTATCCTGGGCATTTCTGACCTTGAATTGTAACTTGTTGAGATAATAAACCCCATAATTGTGATGATTGCTTTTGAGTTCTGTGTGGCCATTTGAATGAATTATAAATGTCACGAGAGACAAAGAGTTCTGTGGAGTGACATGGCTGGTGTTAGAATTGGTAAAGAGAATTAGAGGGTGGAGGTGACCTTTGCTTCATAGGCATCAGCCTTCGTCTGATGTTGATTTTGACTCTGCTTTCCCCTTGAGAAGTCAGATACTGCCCCAAGACTATTCTTAGAGTTACCAAGCAGAAGTTAATTTCCAACTCCATTAAAATAGTCAGCACATATGACTGGGTTTTAAAAATTCAATAGTAGTTGGTGGTAGTTTTCTTATTTAGTAATTTGTCAATCTTGGTCCTGGACTAAAAAAAATGCACTAAAACTTTATTACTGATAAGCCATCAAAGGTCAGTGTGGTAGGTCAAGTCAGTATATTCAGCTTCTGTTTCTGACTGAAAACAATTGTAGAACTGACATTAAGTAAACAGAACTAAATTAGGTTTGCCATTGACACCTCTCAATGGATAATAGAGAAAATAATTTCTCAGCCAGAAAAAGGGGTGCATGATCTGGTGTCAATTTGGGACTAGAGAGGATTAAGAGTGAAGGGGTGGAGTCTAGTCTGTCAATCGGGTCATAGCCAATGATGTCTCTGTGGGCATGGCCTTCCCCTGAGGATTCTGGGAAAAGTCTAGTATTTCTTCCTTGGAGGTGGGAGAAACTCTCTCAGACTGCTCACTCCCTTAGAGATGCTCTACTGACAAGACACATGACACTACGCTTGATAGACCTTATACCCTGAGAACTTGGAGAGCTTTGCTGGTGGTGAGATGTTTACAATGCCACTGAATCCAAAGACATTCTACCCACTGGCTTGTGATGTTCCTGCATTCAGCATCATTGCATGTGTTTTGTGAGTCTGAAGAGGAATTTATAAACTGCTGTCAGATATACAGGCTAATGGACTTATGGACTTGGTCTGGACTGGGTTGGGATGTTTTCTCAATGTTTATTTCCTCTTATATATAAACCTCTCCCTTATATACATATGAGTGTATCCATGAATTTGTTTCTCTAGCCTACCCAGACAAACACCAGAGGCACCTACTAAGAACCTAAAGCTTACATTTACAGGGGAAAATTGACCTTATGCTTGGATGCCTCTAGATTCCAATCCAGGATGATCATCCACGGAGACAAGTGACAAGCCAGGCCCATCAAGTGAATAATAACACTGCAAGTAAATGTACTCCTTGGTACAACCAGAAATAGGAGAACAGAAGCACAGCTTCTGTCCTGAAAACAAAGCTCAGGAGGCAGGAAGTGGTAAGAAAGAAGGGCAGATGGGCCTGAGAAAAGCAGAGAAATAAAGTGGGCAGTGCTACATTAAGGGGATTGTAACTAATGTCATGACACAAAATGTGCACAAATTGTTGAGTTGGAAACTAATTTGCTCTGTTAACTTTAACCTAAACTACAATTAAAAGAGGAAAGTTAGAAAAAAGTCTACCGATTTTTATATTTCTTGTAGTAAAGTCCCTCTGCCTGGACAATCCTGATTCTTAGCTTTCTTCAAAGGAAGAAAATGATTGGCAATAAGCGCTCATGTACAAAGAACTTGATACTTGCTACAATTTTTGTTCATGCCTTCTGTATTTCCAGAGCTCTCCAATATCTTTAAATATATTCCATTTAAGATGTAATCACTATTTTCTCTAATTCTTTCAGCAAGGAGCTTCCTCCTAAATCAGAATTAGAAATTATACGTTAATTGTCTATGTCAGGAGCCCTATGACATTGGGGATTACCTTTGGGCAATTAACCACCAGGCCAGCAGTTGGAATTCACCAGCTGCTCCATAAAGAGTTACAGCCTTGATAAACAGTCAGGAGGATAAAACAATGGACTGATGGTTCAGGGGGACATGGGAGAGGGGGAGGGGGAGGAAAGGAAGTGGGTGTTAACAAACCCAGGGAAAAGGAGACAAGTGATACAAAATCGGTGCAAGGAGAGTGTTAAGAGGCCTGGTTGGGTTTGATCAAGGGCAATGTGACCAAGAGGAATTACTGAAACCCAAGTGAAGACTGAGCATGATAGTGGGACAAGAGAAAAGTAAAAGGAAATAGAGGAAAGAACTAGGAGGCAAAAGGCATTTATAGAGGTCTAAATACAAGCATGTATATATCTAAATATATTTGTATATGATGACAGGGAAATAGATTGATGTGTATATATTTATAGGTTTAGTATTAAGGTAGCATATGGACATTGGGCCTCTATTCAAAAACTCCCTTAATGCAAAGAGATGTGTTCTATTAAACTGGAATTCCATGATGCTCACCTTCCAGACATGATCACAAAAGACACAGTGAATGCATAAGTAAATGTGGTGTCTGGCTATCAAAAATATATGGTCTGGGGTCTTAAAGGCTTGAAGATCAACAAGTGGCCATCTAACTGAGAAACAACAAAATCCACATGAAAGAAGCACACCAGCCTGTGTGATCACGAGATGTTAATGGGATCAGGTATCAGGCATCAAAGAACAGAACATTTTGAATGAGAGGAAGTGCAGAGTGGGGGTCCAAAGCCCATCTATAGGTAACTGGACATCTTCTTACAGAAGGGTCTTGAGAAAGAGACAAGTCAGTCAGGATGCAGTATAACAATGATGAAACATACAACTTTCCGTAAGTTCTTAAATGTTCTTACCCCCACTATCAGGATCCTAATTCTACCTTACAAATCTGACTAGACCAGAGGATGTCCACTGGTACAGATAGGAACTGGAAACACAGGGAATCCAGGATAGATGATTTCTTCAGGCCCAGAGGTGAGAGTGGCAATACCTGGAGGGTAGGGAAGGTGGAGTAGAAAGAGGGAACTGATTACAAATGACCTACCTATAACCGTTTCCCTGGAGACAGACATGGATGAAAGGAGACATTGGACAGTGTAAGACATGACAAAATAATAATGATAAGCTATCAAGGATTCATGAGCGGGAGGATAAGAAGGAAGGGATAAAATGAGGAGCTGATACCAAGGACTGAAGTAGAAAACAAATGTTTTAAGAATGATGATGTCAACAAATGTACAAATGTGCTTGACACAATGGATTGATGTATGGACTGTGATAGGAGTTTTATGAACCCCCAATAAAATGATTCCCCCCAAAAGTTACAGTCTTCCAAAACATAGAAAAAGATGGAAAACTTTCAAACTCTTTTCTGTGAAGCTAGTATAATTCTGATACTTAAAGCAGACAAGGATCCCACAAGAATTGAGCACTACAGACCCATATCTCTCATGAAAATCCTTAACAAAACAAAAATCCTTAACAAAATAATGGTCAGTAGAATGCGAAAGCATGTAAAACAAATAATTCACCATGATCTAGTGGGATTCATACCAGGGATGCAGGGATGGTTCAACATAATGAAGACCATTAGTATTATTCACCACATGGACATGAGAAATGAACCACATGATAATGTCCATAGGCGCAGGGAAAAGCATTCAACAACATCCAATACCAATTCCTGTTTAAGACACTCAGGAAGATAGGAATGGAAGGAAAATTCCTCAATATCATACAAGCCATATATGAAAACCAACGGCCAATGTAGTAACGAATGGAGAAAAGACAAGAATGATTCCACTGAAAATGGGGATGAGACAAGGATGTCCCTTGTCCCCACTCCTATTTGATGTTGTACTGGAGGTCCTACCTAATGACATCAGGCAAAGAAAAGACATCAAAGGTATTCATCTGGAGGAAGAGGTGAAATTATTGGTATTTGCAGACGACATGATTTTATATATTGAAAATCCCCCAGACTCCACAAGTGGAGTGTTGGAAGCGATAGAGGAATATGGCAGAGTGGCAGAATAGAAGATCAACAAACAGAAGTATAGCAGACTGCTATACACATCAGACAAGATCACAGAAGAGGTGATTAAAAAGGTAGAACCCTTTATAATACCCAAGCAAAAATGGGAATATCTAGGGGGTAAACCTGACTTAAAAACACAATAGATTTTTTAAAAATCCAAAAGATTTATATGAGGAAAATGACAAAACACTATTACAGGAAACCAAGAGTGACCTCAACAAATGCATGGTACATCTTGGACAGCTGTAGTTCCAGTCTTACATCTTTTGAATAGACTGATGTTAAATGTGGCCTTTGTCTTGTGAGTATGGGTGCTTAGTTGAGCCTAAGACAAACACTTGGGGAGAAACGCAGAAAGCAGTTGGGCTGGAATTGGGTTGGCTCTGCTCCTGCTTCCTGCCATGCTTACAAGTAGCGAGCAACTTTCAGGTATACATTGGTTGGTTCCATAAGAATACGTTTTTGCAATACAGATGAACACTATAGCTTGACATGTTATGGTACATAACCACCTGTTAAAGGAAACCATAAAAACAGGGGTGCTCACACTTTTTCAGCATGATAGCTACTTATAAAATGATAAAGTCAAAATGATCTACCAACTACAAAGATGCAAAACATATGCAGTAGCTGCTGACAGCCAGCCTCAAGCACACTTTCAAATGATCATCAGTCATGGTGGAAGGGGGTACTTGGACTTCATGATCTTTATGTGGGAAAAAGCTGGCTCACATAAGTAGAGCCGAATAACGCAGTCAAGGAGGTAGCACATTTTCTCATGTAAGTTCCACCGCTATTCATGCTCTCTGGACTTCAGCTGAATATTGACTTGTAGTGTCAAAATCTCCCATTCCATATGAAAGTAATACATTTTTGTCTTGTTACTTGGTCCAGCTCCCCCACTCATTTAATCCTCTTTCTTAGGTTTAAGAGGGAAACAAACAAGGTCTAAGTATTGGCAATAGCTTGTCAGTTTTGCTGCACTTAGTGCAGTTGTTTGCACATGCATCTGACAACTACGATTGCATCTGACTGGCTGTGCTGTGTATCATTTAAGTGACCAGATTATGATAGGCTTACATCTATTTTTTTAATGTCATGAGATCTACCCACACTACATTTGCAATCAACTAGTAGGCCATGAGCAACATATTGAATAACCCACATAAAAATAATCTAGAGTCCTGTTTTCTGAATTATAAGAACTCTACTGCTATACTCTATTCTCAACAATGTTGACATCAGACTCTAGAAACAAACCAAAATATGCTAGTCTAAATCGCAATGCACATTTCGAAAATTGCAATTCATTTTCCTGCACAATAGAAAGTCTTTTCCTATTATGATCAATAGATCAACATAGCACAAAGCTGAATGATCTTGCTTCCCTTTCTCTTCATATTTCTTTCCTATCTAAAGAATTGCAGGTGAGAATTCACACTGACCTTAGCTGAAGTACTCCTGATGAGGTTCTTTTTCGGGCTCTGAGTCTTCTTCGGGCTTTGAGTCTTCTTCTTGCTCCTTCTTGGCAACACTCCTTGTGATCATGGCTTCAGTATACTCATGGATGATCTTGTGGGCGGCAAGAATGTGCTTCCGCTGTGCATGCCTCACTGCAAAGAAGGTGGCAGGCATATTTTCACTCTGCATGTTCGCATGAAACTGTTTCCAGAAGTGTTTAAAAGAATAATGAGGGCTGAGCCCCACTGGCTTGGCAGTTCAAATCCAGCAGCAGCTCTCCAGGAGCAAGTCTGGGCCTCTCACTCCCACCAGAGAGCAGTGATGTGCCCCCCCCCCAAAAAAAAAGAATGATGATACTAATGATGATTCTGCTAAACACATTCTCTCACTTAGGTTGATGGGGTTACAGAAAAATCCCTGTACCGTGCTCTGCCAGAGACGCGCCCACAGCCTGAGCACCCTGCTACGGTGCTCCCAGATTTTGAATCACCGGCAGCATAGAGGAAGAAGGAAGAAGTGCCTATTATTTCGGGGATGTACTCATGAGAAATTGAAATTTGTGAACAACAGTAGTGCTGATCCAGATAAGACACGCATAGAGCATCCCAGTTGCTGACAGTGTCCACAGGACCAAAGAAAATGACCATGGCTCAGGAATCACTGACATTCAATCATGTGCCGGTAAAGTTCACCTGGGAGGAATGGCAACTCCTGAAGCCTACTCAGAAGACCCTATATCAGGAAGTGATGTTGGGGAACTATTGCAACCTGGTTTCCACTGGGGGGAATCACTGTCCTCTGGTGGTAGGAGTAGGAGGCCCTGCCTTTGCTCCTATGGAGCTGCTGCCAGAATCGAACCTCCATCTCAGTGGGCCGCTGTCCAGCGCACAACCACTATGTCACCAGGGCTCAGTCCTCTTATTGCTTTTAAAACACTTTTATGAATTCTGTTACTCTCAGGTATGTAAAGTGATCTTCTAGCAAGAAAATTGTTATCAGCTTAGTATATACACTAGCACTGTATCTCCAATATTTTTCTACCTTTAAGATTTTTTTAAGTTGCCTGTTGCTCCAATACTTTTATAAGTGGAAAGGACATTTTTAATATCCTGCATTCTTTTTTTCCAAAGGACACGTGTCTGCTGTATATTCCTTACCATGCAGTTTTCCTTCCTTAGACTCACCCCTTCTTAACATGTCCAAATGAAAAAGATGACCTTCACTGTTGCTAAAGAACTTGTTGGTAGTTCCTATTCCAATAGGTTTTTCTGTTGTTATTAAAACAGTGCATAGCAAAAAAAAAAAAAAATCATCTGCTCTCTCAAAGACCCCAAACAGAGCAAGCAAAAATCATATCAATAGGAATGAGGAGGGGGGCAGAGTGGAGACTCAACACGCATCAGTAGTCACTTGGGCACCCCCTGTCAGCAGGTCCACAAGGAAGAAAAGAGCCAGTCAGAGTGCAGTATAGCACCGACGAAACACACAGCCTTCCTCTATTCTCCTCCACCTCCCTGTTATCATGATCCCAATTCTATCTTAAAAATCTGGCTAGACCAAAGCATGTATACTGGTGCTGATAAGAACCGGTGACACGGGGAATCCAGAACAGATACACCCCTCAGTATAAATAAAGGGAGCAGCGTACTGGAGGGTAAAGAGGTGAGAGGATGGTGGTAAAGGGGGACCGATCACAACGATCAACATAGCCCCCCCCTCCCAGGGAGATGGACAGCAGAAAAATGGGTGAAATGAGACAGTGGTAGATGTAAGACATGGGGGGAAAAGAATAATTTATAAATTATTAAAGGGACATGGGGGAGGGAATTATGGGGAAGGGAAAGGACAAAATGAGGAGCTGATGCCAGGGACTCAATTAGAAAGAAAATGTTTTGAAAAAGATGATGGCAATATATGCACAGAAATGTTTGACACAATGGATATATGGATAGATTGTGCTAAGAGTCGTAAGATCCACCAATTAAAAAAAATCATCTGCTCCCTATCTTATAAAAATATCTTCTAAGGTAAAACAAACCCCAAATAATTTCTTATTGCTACCCCTGCTCCCATTCTCTGGTACAGGTACATCTGTTCCTACTCCAGGAATGCCTGCCAAGCCCCAAGTCTTCCAAGACGTCTCTTGCACACCAACCCACATTCACCTCACTAGAGTTTTGCCAACTCTTCAGGACTGAAGTACTTTACACGACTTAAGTGTTGTTGTCAATGAAAATGACAGTGACTTAACAGCAGAGACCTTGTTTCATACTTCTTACTCCTGGTGTGTCAATGATGAGTTTCTGAGCTCATGGCATTGGAAGACGGTCTAAGCTCCGTATTCTAAGAATATTTCTTTTTAAGTCTCCACACTATTGACAGCACTCAGCATCTAAGTTCTTGAAGCCCTGGTAGTGCTATGGGCTAGGCATTGGGCTAATAATTTTACAGTCTCAAAAACTCTATCTACTCTCAGGGTGAGGGTGAGGGTGAGGGTGAAGGTGAGTGAAGGTGAGGGTTAGGGTCAGGAAAAAAAGAAGAAGAAAACACCCTATGTAATTACCCTTTATAGCAGCAGTTCTCAACCTGTGATTTGTGACCCCTTTGGGGTTCGAACGACCCTCTCACAGGGATAGCCCAATACAGAACAGTAGCAAAGTTACAGTTATGAAGTAGCAATGAAAATCATTTCATGATTGGGGGTCATCACAACATGAGAAACTATATTAAAGGGTCACAGCATTAGGAAGGTTGAGAACCACTGCTTTATAGCAACATAAATCAGATTTGAGGGCAATATGTTTGGGTTTTTAGAAACCCTTGGTCAAATATTATAGTAATAATAATGGTGATGATGATATTAGTTCCTTTGTTCCAGGCATTATTCTAAGCAGTTGGCATGTAGCTATTCCTTTAACACCTCCATAACCTTAAAATAGCATGTGATTGTTATTGTTAGGTGGTGCGGAGTAGGTTCAGATTCAAAGCAACCAACGTACAATGGAACAAAACACTGCCAGGTCCCATGTCTCCTTTGCTATGTTTGAACCTGAAGACACTGCCAATCCATCCATGTGGGTTTTCCTCTTCCTCTTCATTGCCCCTCTATTTTACCAGGTAAGGATGTCCTCCTCCAGGAACGAATCCCTTCTAATAACACACCCAAAGCACAGGAGACAAAGTCGCATCATCCTTGTTTCTAAGGCGCACTCTGTCTGCATTTCCCCCAAGATAGAGTCTTTTGTCCTTCTGGAAATCTAGGGCATATTCAAAATGCCTCATCAATGCCATAATTCAAGTGCATCTAATGCATCTTCAGTGTTCTTTAGTCACGGTTCAGCTTCCATTGCATATGAAGTGGCAAAAATACAATGGCTTGGTACAAGCACTCTTTAGTTCTCAAAGTGGTATCTTTGCTTCTTAACACTTCAGAGCTTTTTTGCAGCACATTACTCAGTTCAACACGCTGTCATTTGATTTACCTGTGGTTCTCTCGACTGCTGCTTCCATGAGCATTGATTGTGGATTCAAATAAGAGGAAATGTGTGACAACTTCGATCTTTGTTACATTTATCGTGATGTCACCTACTTGTCCAGTTGTAAGAATTTTGGTTTTCCTTAGGTTGAGTTGCAATCCCTACTTTGAGGACTAAGGCTTGATACAAGCCATGGTTATTTTCAACCTAAGTCATGGTACTTTCTTTTTCTGTTTTTTGTTTTTGTGTTTTTTTTTGGGGGGGGGGCATCACAGCTCTCTCGTGGTGGGAGTAGGAGGCCCAGCCTTTGCTCCTGTGGAGCCAGTGCTGGAATTGAACCTCCATCCCAGTGAGCCGCAGTCCCACGCACAACCACTACGCCACCGGGGCTCAGTCCAGTCATGGTACTTTCAATTGCTTCGTATTAATGGGAAAGTTGGACAATGAAAGAAGACCAAAGGAGAACTGACGCATGTGTATTATGGTGCTGGTGAAGAACATCAAAAGTATCATGGGATGCTAAAAGGACAAGCAAATCTGTCTTGGAAGAAGTACAGCTTCTTTGAGGCAGAGATGGCGAGATTTTGTCTTACATGCCTTGGACAGTGTTGTCAGGGGAGACCATTCCCTGGAGAAGGGCATCATGCTTGCTAAAATGGGACTTCTGAGGAGATGGACTGACCCGGTGGCTGCACCGATGGCTCAAAAATAAGAGCTGTGAGGGTGGCGTAGGCAGTGTTCTGTTCTATTGTACACAGGGTCTCTATGAGCTGAAACTGACTCAATGACACACAACAACAACAACAACTTCTGTGGGTCAAAGAAAGTGAAAGTGAAACTTTCTATATTTTTTCAGTTCATCGTGCTGTTGCTTATTGATCCACTTCTGAGAATTCTCGTTTTCTTTGAGGTGGAGTATGATCTCTGCGAAAGGCTGTCTTCTTCGATAGCCATCAGTCAGTGCTTCAGGTCTTCACTTGCAGCAAGCAGAAAGCAGGGTGTTAACGAGTCTTCCCCTGATCCTCGTGCCATCTGCGTCTTCAAAGTCTCTGCTCATCCTCATACAGCTTGAGGACGTGTGATGGGAGGATACAATTTTGACACCCCTTTTTCCTGACTTTAAACTGTGCAGTCATTCTGTTCTATTTAAACAACTGCCTACTGGTCTAGGATCGAGGTCCTCATGAGAATAACTAAGTCTTCTGGACTTCTCATTCTTCAAAATGACAGCAACATATTTTATTGTTATGATCCACACAGCTTGGATGCCTTTCCAGTCAAGGAAACTTTTCTTTCTGCTCTTCTCTGTTTTCAACCAAGATTCATCTGGCTTCTTCTTGTCATTTGGTACCATCAAGTCAGTTCGAGGGTCTTCCTCTTTTTTGCTGCCTCTCTACTGCGCCAAACATGATGTCCTTCTCACAGGAATGGGCTCCCTGATAACACGTCCAAGGTATGTGAGACAAAGTCTTGCCATCTTCATTTCTAAGGAGCATTTCTGGCTGCACTTTTTCGAAGACAGGTTTGTTTGTTCCTTTGGCAGTACAGGGTACTTTAAATATTCTTTACCAGCACCACAATTCACATGCAGCAATTCTTCTTTGGCCTAATTTAACCGCCAATTTTCACATGCATAGGAGGCATTTGAAAATGCCAGGGCTTTGGTCAGGCCCATTGTGGTAGCTACATAATCTGTTGCCAATTTGGGACTTAAAAGGATTAAGAGTGAAGGGATGGAGTCTAGTCTGTCACTTGGATCATAGCAAATGAGGCCTCTGTGTGAGCATGGCCTTGTCTTGAGTATTCTGGGAATTCCTTTATTTTTCTCCTTAGAGGAGGGAGACATTCTCATTCTCTCTCTGTCTCTCTCTCTGTCTCTCTCTCTGTCTCTCTCTCTCTCACCTCACTCCCTTGGAGAATCTCTACTGACATGATACAAGGCTGACTCCCTGCAAGACATCCCCGAGGAAAAGCCATAAGGACCTTCCCTGATACAATCAGACCTCTGAAGCTAGAGAAGTCACATAGAGACACCTGCCAATGCTGCGATGGTTACACCACCACTGGATTCGAAGGCTTTCTACACATTAGCCTGTGATCATCCTGCATTCAGTGTCATTGCATGTATTTTGTGAATCTGAAGAGGACTTTATAGATTGGTATAGGACATATGGGCTAATATCAGACTTATGGACTTGCTCTGGTCTGGGCTGGGATGTTTTCTCAATATTCAATTGTTCTTGTATGTGACGCTCTTTCTTATAGACATAAGAGTTTCTGTGGATTTGTTTCTCTAGTCTACCTTGACTAACACACCCAACTTAGTCCTCAAAATAACATCCTTGCTTTGCCACACTCTAAAGAGGTCTTGTGAAGCAGATTTACCCAATGCAAAGTGTCATTTCATCTCTTAACTGCTGCTTCCATGAACATTAATTGTGGATCCAAACAAGACGAAAGCCTCAACAACTTCAGTCTTTTTCCCATTTATCATGATGCTACCTCTTGGTTTAGTCAGGAGGATTTTGGTCTTCTTTTCTTTTCTTAGTCTCCTTTTCATTGAGTTGTAAGATCCATGTAGCTTCTGCAATGATATTTTTATGTTCTATATCTTCTGAATCCTGTTTGACCATCTAGAAGCTCCCTGTCAATGTCTTGGTGCAACCATTTTTGAAGTATCATTAGGCAAACTTTATGGACACATGCTGCTGATCATGCTGTTGGATAATCTCCATCTTCTGTGGAATCACCTTTCTTTGCAAAGGGTGCACATTTGGATCTCTTCCGTTCAGTTGGTCAGTAGTTGTCTTCCAAATTTCGTGCACAGACTCATGAATGCCGCCAGTGTTGCATCTAGTGGTTTAGACACTCTCCGTTCATATTTCATCAAGTCCTTTAGCCTTGCTTTTTTTAAATTTTTTTTTTTTTTTAGCAAATTCCAGTGTAGCTTGGACTTCTTTCAAGACCGACAGTTCTTGATCAAATGCTTCCTTCTGAAATGGCTGAATCTTGACCCATTCTTTTTGGCAGAGTGGCTATATGTATTCCTTCCATCTCCCCGTGATGCCTCCTGCATCTTTCACTATCTTGCCCATAAGATCCTTCAATATTTCAATTCAAGGCTTGATTATTTTTTCCCCTTCCAGTGTTTCCTTCCCTTTTGGATGTCTAATTCCAAGTCTTGGCACACTTCATTATAGTACTTTCTCTTCCCTGGCTGAAGTCTTCTATTCAGCCCATTATAGTATCATTTACTTTATTCACAGTAGTGATTCTACCTTCAAGAGCATACACATTTCAGGGTATTATGTGTATCACCCTGGGGAAGCAGGTGGAGGCTTTCCACTTTCATGAAGAGTTACAGTTTCACACACCTGCGGGGGCAGCTCTACATTGCCTTACCTAGTGACTAGGAGTCAGAGTGGATTCCATGACAATGAGGGGGGGAGTGAGGAAGTGGGTGATAGCTAGACTCCCAGCAGACACAGAGATAGTGGCCCAGGCAGAGCGGCAGCGTGGGTTCTCCAGGCACCCCTGCTTGGAAACACATAAGGTGAACTCGCCCTGCCTTTAACAGGTTGCTATTGTTTGAAAAGCATCTCAAAGTATGCTTCACAGTAGGCTGAGCCCCAGTGGCGTAGTGGTTGAGTGTGGGACTGCAGCCCACTGGCTTGGCGGTTCAAATCCAGCAGCAGCTCTCCCGGAGCAAGACTGGGCTACATGGAAATAAGAAAGCTCTGTGAGTCTCCTTCAGATTTGTTCCCATCTCTCTGCATAGTTATAAATTTATGAGATTAAAAAAATTAAATCCTAAAGTAAAGCATTTGCGTCGGCTTACCTTTTTCTTTGACAGAGTTCTTCTGTACCTCTGGGATCAGGAAACTATAAACCAATTCAGCAACAATTTCCTCTGACTGATTCTGCATTAGACTGAGAAAAAACAAACAAACAATGCATTTCTTTTCATGTCTAACTTGAGCTGCCAATTTATGAGTCCACTTCAACTCTCCTTGCTTATGTAAGGAATTCCACCCTCAAAAACTGCCATATCCTTTTCCTTGATTGAATGATAGGAAAATACAACATGTGAGCATGATTCCACCCATGGATATTTTAGTTTTGATCCTGGTCTTTAATTAAGCTGCACGTTAGGAACTGAATTCTTATCCATAGAAACTAAAGAGCATGGGGTAGCTGTTCCAGATGCAAGGAACGCTTGTTCCATGGCAAAAAATTTCTTCCCTAGCTTTTAAAATACTGATGGTAGTCTTTTCTTTTTTTACTCATTTATATTACTATTATTTTATTCTGACCACATTATTTCATTTTGTTCTCTACTGTTTCTGTTGGGTTTACCAGTTTGCAAAGCACAGAAGCAGCGGATGCATAGTGATAACTGATGCGAGTTTGGTAGGGGATGTAGGGACAGGGGGTGATGGGGACGGAGAGAGGATTGAGAGTGTAAATTATGAAGGTGGGAGGTGGAGGGAGCATGAAAATGGAATGTGACCACACAATTCCTTTTAAAGGTGATTTAACCAGGGCAGGAAAGAAAGAGAAAATGTTCTAAAATTGATTGTGGTGAAGACTGTAGAATTCTTCTTGATATGATTGAATGATAGGGTATGTGGATTATATGCCCATAAAACTGTATTTTTTAAAAAGAACATGGGGTAGATCGTTCTGAAATGCTAGCTAAATTCCGAACCGTGTAGCTCACACTGGTCCACAGTGCCTTTATGCTTTGGAGTAAGAGTAAAGAATATGAAATAATCCAGGTTCCAGTGCTCCTACCATATATGCTGGCTTCTAAGGCATTGTGCTAACACAAGAACAAATAATGAAGCATGCACTGTCTGTTTGTTTCTCTTTGGGGTTGGGAGCTTACGCTCTGTGGTAGTTACATGATCTGGTATCAATTTGAAAAGATTACGAGTGAAGGAGTGGAGTCTAGTGTCAATCGGGTCAGAGCCAATGTGGCCTCTTTGTGGGCCTGGCCTTCTCTTTAGAATTCCGGGAACTCTGAGATTTCCTCCTCAGAGGCAGGAAACAATTTCTCACTCGACTCATTCCCTGGAAAACAATGCAGCTGACAAGACCCATGAAATTACACTAGTGCCCTGAGCTGGAGAAACCACAAGGACCTATCCTGATGTAACCAGACTCCTGAAGCCAGAGAAACCACGTTGAGACCCCTGCCAGCATGGAGATGCTTACAACCTCCCTGGATCCAAAGGCCTGTGATCGTCCTGTACTCGGAATCATTGCATGTGTTTCATGAATCTGAAGAGGACTTTATTAGGTTGATATCAGACATATGGGCTAATATCAGACTTATGGCTTAGATTGGACTGGGCTGGGATTTTTTTTTTTCAGTATTCAACTGCTCTTGTATATAAAACTCTGTCCTATACATATGAGTGTGCCTATGAATTGGTTTCTCTAGTCTTCTCATCCTAAGACAAGCTCCCAGAGAAGTACAAAAATATAACAGCACATGGAGCTGGTCTTTTTTTTAACCATGGTTTCCTGGTACATACTGGCTTTCCATTTCATAAGCGATGTCATTGATCTCCTCAGCCATCTTCTGAATTTCTGCCCGAGCTTGTTCATCTGCAGTGTTCTCTTCGGCATTCAGTATTATGTCTTCCAGGTAGGAGGTGATGGTACTATGGTGGATTTTAATCACCTACAGAAAGCAAAATACCTCACTTACCAAGAGCAGGAACGGTACCGGACACAAGACTGGGAAAATGCTCATTAGTTGACTTTTTTTGGTACGTCCATTTATTAGTCAGTAAACCCTTCAGTCAATTTTCCTTTTCTTTCCCACCCAGTCAATCTGATTTTAATCCACAAACCTACTTATATCTGGGGACACACACACACACACACACACACACACACACAGAGCCAACCACATCTGGCCCACTTTAGAACTGTGGTCCTCTTCAGAGGTGGACAAAGAAAAAGACCCCTGGGAACAGTATGCCTGATTGGGATTCTGACTCTGTCCTATGAGCCAGAGATTACAAAGTGTCTTCCAGTAGCTTCTTTCCTGTTTTCTTCAGTATTATGGGTAGAACCCCTGGATGCTAGCCCAGCACAAAGCCTGCATTTCTTAGTGTCCATGGGAGCCACTCATGGAACTATGACTAGATTCTGGCCAACAGGCTAGCTGCAGAAAGGCTATGTGCTAAAGGGAGCCTTAAAAGGAAAGAACTAGTTAGTTCTCTGTTGGTCTTTCAGCAAAAAACCAAACCAAAATCATCAGTTGACTTTTCCTAGCATATCTATTGCTAAGCCTCGGGGGTGTAAGAGCAAAAAGCTAGAAGGGTCCCGGGTCTCTGATGAATTCGTTTAAGTATCATATCATCCCTGGTCTGATCTGATTTTTTGAAATGCTTTCTTTTAAGTTGCGACATAGAATACACATAAAGAAAACCGCAGCGCCCCAAACTGTAACGTGTAATGAATAAATGTAAGGTCGGCACCCCAATAAGCATTGCTGAGCATCCCAGAAGGCCCCTGTGGCATCTGCCTAACCACAGCCCGGGTCTGGGCTCACGACTGCCCTGAGAAACACCTCTTGGCTATCTTTAGAGCTGTGCTCCTGAAGCGTGAACCCACACACGCCCTGTGCCTGCTTTCAAGGTCGAGAGAAAGAAAGTGCCCTAAGCATCCAGGGCTGCGAGCTTAATTCTGTGTGTACCTGTCCCCTCAACAAATGACCCCTTCCTCAGGGCTGGGTCCCTTTCCTACTAGGCTATATATTTCGGTATATTGGAGAAAACACTGGGACTCGGTGGCAATGCAGAGTTACTTGGCACCGCTGCAGGGTTCCACGTATGTGATTCTGTGTTTCCACCTGTAAAGTGCCTCTGGATCCCTACGGCTTCCCCCTGGAAGGGCGCCGACGACCGATTTCACACCGCATCAGCCAATCACACAAAATACAGTCGCTGAATGCCTAGCGTGTAACGCATTTGTGGCTGTTGTTGGTGCAATCGAGTTGGTTCCGACTCAGAGGTTCCCAGTGTGTTTGATTTTCCACACCCTTGTCGGAAAGAAAGTGACCCCCAGCTGCCTGACAACGAAACACTTGTAGCCTTTGACAATGAAACGTGTAGCCTGGACAGTGACCCAGGGGAGAGAAAGCACAGAGATCCCCTTCCCCAGAGCTCATGGAGCGCACCAGCGCCCCGCCCGCCCACCAGGGGGCAGTGTCGCCCTTTGGGGCAGCAGCGACGTGCAGGGGCCCGTGCGGGCAGCACAGCTCGGATGCACTCGCCTCCTTGAAGATCTGGTCCTCCTCCAGCAGGCGTCTCTGTTCCACCTGGCGCCGGCCGCTCTCCTCCGCTTCCCGCATCCGCCTCTGCCTTTCGGCCAGCATGGCGAAGGCGTGGATTCTCCTCTCTTCTTGCAGGCGGATCAGCTCTTTCGACAGGAAGTCAAACATGTCTGCCAAGGCCCTGCCTTCCAGGCCCGCCAAGTGATTTTCAACCAGTAACACCTGAAATAATAATCCGTTTAGGGGACGCAGGAGCCACGAGGGACGGTGATTATTAAGAGGAGTGCGAGATCACGCTGAACTTGTTGACAGCCGATGTATTTTCGTGTGTGCGCATTGCAAGTTTACTTTCTTCCAAAATACAGGAACCGGTTTAAAAAAAAAAAAAAAAAGGAACGGGCGCTAAGGTCTTTGGAAAGTTGACCCGCATTTGGAGAGGGAACGTGGATTTACAAAAGATTCTAGTGTAGCAAGTATCCGGAATTAATTTATTGACTTCGTCAAGTGCTTATTCTGCAACTACTATTTGCCTCATTCTACTGTCAGCGTTGGGGCTATGGTGAGAAGTAACGTTCATGCCATACATCTTAGATCTTTTGGGGATAGAGAACAATTAGAGAACTACTTAATAAAATTATAGTGTTAGGGACATGAAACTGTTGAAATATGGCTCTTCCACCCCCATCTTTGTTCTGCTCACCAAATGAGTGGGAGCAAATAAGGTGTGTGGAACACAGAGAGGAGATTGGTCAGTTTTACTCTTCCTTTAAGTGTATGAAAGCTGTGGCGGTCATGTGCCTATGTCAATTTCATGATTGGGATGGAGGGGTGGAGTCTAGCCTGTTAATCTGGAGACAGCCATGGAGTAGCCAATGAGGCCTCCGTGTGGGCATGGCTTTCTCCTGAGACTTCTGGGAAATCTCGCGATATTTCCCTGGTGGAGATGAGAAGCAATCTCCCCAGTTGTTGGGAGTGAGTCTCAGAGACGACGAACTATGGACAAGACAAGAGGGCAGCGTCCCAGGAGCTGGAGGAGAAGCCACACGCCCTTACCCTGATGGAACCAGACCTCTGAAGCTGGAGAAGTCACGTGGAGACCTCTGCCAACACTGAGTTGCTTCTACCCCCACTGGATGCTGTTGAGTGACCCTGTGCCCTGGAAGCAAGGAGCCTTGGGGAGACCCCTGCCAGTGCCCAGACTCTGCACCCACCGGCCTGTGACTCTCTGAGTCAGAAGGAGACATAGACTGGTATCGGGCATATGAGCTAATATCAGACTTACAACTTTGAACCGGACTGGGTTGGGATGCTTTCTTAATGTCCTATTCCTCTTGTCTATAAACTGTACCCTTATATCCATATGCGTGTCTATGGCTTTGTTTCTCTAGTTTACCCAGACTAACACAAAAGCCATCTCAGAAGCCCTCCCCCACCCCCAGAAGGGTCACCAGTGAATCCCCGGCAGAGGTGACAGAGGTGCCCAGGGCGGGGTGGTCCGTATCATGGGGCAGAGCAGAAAGGAGCAGCACCGAGATCAAGACGCAGAGCAAGGGCCTTCTCAGCCCACGAACAGAGCAGCGGCCGAGGGACTGCATCCGCCAATGTGCTTGCAGAGCACCTTTAGTTATTACGGGGAATGTGATCGCCAAACGGGGCCTGTCCCAAGGGTTCATAAGAGGAAAACTTAGACCCGAGAAAGTAAACTCCTTTAGAGACTCACGGATGGATTATCCAAAACGAAAAACCAACAAACTCAGGGCTGCCAACTCGAGTTTGCTCCCTCACATTATGGGGCAGGGTAGACTGGAATGTAGCTGTTGACGGGAGTAGACAGTGTCCTCTTCTGCAAAGCAGCTGGTGGTTTCCAACCGCTGGCCTTGCGGTTAGCAGCCCAATGCACAGGCTGCTATGCCACCAGAGCTCCATTTATGAAAGTGGTGGTGGGTGTGTAGTTCTTTCTTTTTCATTTTATACTCTAAGTGGCTTGTGTCTTTGTAAAGGTGAAGGGAGACATCAATGTGTTTATTAAATATTGGGCTTAGAGAGAAGCTCCTAGAAATTTATCTATAGTAATTTTGATTAATGTGCAGGTTCACATGAGCAGACTTCAGTGTTCTCAAATTCCCATTATTCTCAAGTCTAGTAGCTTGTTGTGATCCATACAGTAGAATGGACTTGTATGGTTAATAATTCACCAATAAACCTCTTTCTGGTATTCTCTGCTTTCAGCCAAGATCTATTTGATGCCAGCAATAATTTCTTTCATTCTATAGCCTCTTTTGAATCTGGCTTGAATTTCTGGCAACTCCCAGCCAATGTTCTGCAGCTATCATCATTTTAATGATCTTCAGCAAAATCGTACTTGAGTGTGATATCAGTGACAATGTCCTATAATTTGAGCATTCTGTTGGGTCACTTTTCTTTGGAATGGGGAAAGTATGGATTTTTTTTCTAGTCAGTTAGCCAGGTGGCTGTCGTCCAGATTTCTGGGCATAGACAGGAAGGACTTCCAGTTCTTTACCAGCATGTTGAAATATTTCAATTGGCATTCTGTCAATTTCTGGAGCCTTGATTTTGGCTAATGCCTTCAGTGCACCTTGGACTTCTTTCAGTACCATTGGTTCTTGATTATGAACCTCCTGAAATGGTTGAATGTCAACTAGTTCTTTTTGGCACAGTGACTCTGTGTATTCTTTCTCTCTTCTATTGATGCTTCTTGGATCATTCAATATTTTCCTCATTAAATTTTTCAACATTGCAATGGAAGGATTGAATTTTTTCCTTGATTATTTCAGGTTAGGATATGCCAGGTGAGTTCTTCCTCCCCCCGCTCCCCCCCCCCATATCATTATAGTACTTTGTCTTCTCAAGCTGTGCTTTAGAATTTTCTGTTTGTCTCTTTTACTCCATTAATTCTTCCATCTGCTTCAGCCACTCTATGACCAAGCGTAAGTTTCAGAGTCTCTTCTGATATCCATGCTGATATTTTGTTTCTTTCCTTTTTAGTGGCCTTTTGCTTCCTTCATCTATAAGGTTCTTAATGTCATCTCTCACCTCATTGGGTTTTCTATTATTTGTATTCAATGAGTCAATTATAGAGCTGTTCTCAAAAAAAAAAAAAAGATGGGATATACTCAAGGGCCCATTTTTGTTCTCGTGGACTCATTTTCCTTTTCTTCAACTTCAACCTAAACTTACACATAGAACTTAGATAGAGCAATTGATGGTCTGCTCCATCAAATGGCCCCTGGTCTCATTTCGTTTGCTGATATTGAGCTGCTCCACTGTCTCTTCACACAGATGTGGTCCACTTAATTTCTGTGTGTTCCATCTGGAGAAAAAACATGTATTGCTTTGTGTCTGTTTTAAAAAAAAAAGTATTTACGATGCAGAAGTCGTCGGTCTTGCTAAATTCTACGATGCTATCTTCAGCTTCATTTTCTATCCCTAATGCCATACTTTCCAACTACTTTCCCTTCTTCGGGTCCCAAATTTCACATCCCAGTCACCAATAATTATCCATATCGCTTCATCACATAACTATCTCATCAACTGCAGACTGAAGAAGTTGGTAAAACGCTTCACTTTCTTCACCACTAGCTTTAGTGGTTGGTGTAGACTGAATAATAGTTGTACTGAAGATTTTCCCTGCATGCAGATAGATGTTATCCTATCATAGACAGCATTGTACTCCGAGACGTTGTTGCTGTTGTTGTTGTTGTTGTTGTGTGCCAGGGAGTTGGTTCCTACCCATGGAGACCCTGTGCACAACCAAACTAAATGCCGCCCTGTCCTGCACCATTCTCACAACTATTGCTATGCTTGAGCCATTGCTGCATCCCTGTGTCAATCCGTCTTTTAGAGACTCTACCTCTTTTCTGCGCTCCCCCTTCTTGACCAAGCATGATGCCCTTCTCCAGTGACTGGTCTTCTCCTGACGACGTGCCCAAAGTATGTAAGAAGAGGTCTTGCCTGCCTCATTTTAAAGAGCACTTCTGGTAGTACCGCTTCCAAGACAGATTTGCTTCTCCTTTGGGCAGCCCATGATACTTTCGATATTCTTCACCAGCATCACAATTCAAATGGTCGATTCTTCTTTGGTCTTCCTTATTCAGTGCTCAACTTTCACATCCATGTGTGGCAACTGAAAATATCAGGACTTGGGTCAGGCTCACCTTCGTCCTCAACGTAACCTCCCTGCTTTTCAAGTCTCTGTAGAGGTCTTTTGCCCCGCAGATTTTCCCAGTACCATGTGTTGTTTACCTCTTCCATGAGCATGGATTGTGGCTCCAAGCAAGATGAAATCCTTGACAAGGTTAACCTTCTCTCTATTGGCCTGCTGGTCCCATTGTGGGGATTTTCATCTTCTGTACATTGAATTGTAATCCATACTGATGGCCACAAATTTTGATATTCATCAATAAGTGCTTCAAGTTCTCCTCACTTGCAGCAAGCAAGATTGTGTCATTTGCGTATTGCAGGTTGTCAATAAGCCTTCTTCCAATCCTGACACCACATTCTTCGTCATAGAATCTATCCTCTCTGATGATTTGCCCAGCATACAGATTGAACAAGTATGGTGAGTGGATACAGCCCCGACTCACCCCTTTCCTGATCCTAAACCATGCTAAAACCATCCTAAACAGTCCTTTGTTCTGTTCACACAGACTGCCGCTTGATCCATGTGCAAGTTCTGAATGTGCACAAGGAAGTGTTCTGCAATTCCCATACTTTTCAAGGTTATCCATAGCTTGTTATGATTTGCACAATTAATGACGTGGCATAGTCAATAAAACAAAAGAAAACATCTTTTTACTATTCTCTGCTTTCAGCCAAAATCTGTCTGACGTCAACAATGATGTCTCTTGTTTCATGTGCTCTTCTGAATGCAGCCTGGACCTACGACAGCTCCTTGTCGATGTACCACTGCAATCGTTGTTGGGTGACTGTCAGCCAAATTTTCCTTGCATACGATAGATAGATCTTGATATGTCCTTTTACACAATTAAACCAATACCAGTTTTCTTGAAGATGTTGTTTTCAGCATAGTAAACCATTTGGCTGTCTTATACAAAATGGCTAATACCAGTCCATTTCAGTTCATTATCACTTAGGATAAGGATTTTTATGAAATCCATTTCATTTTGGATGACTTCTAATTTTCCTAGATTCATATTTCACATAGTCCAAGTTCTAATCATTGCTAGATGTTTGCAGCTATTTCTATATTCTCATTTTCAGTCATGTCCCATCAGCAAATGAGGGTCCCAAAGACTACTCCATCCAAGTCATTTTGGTCTACTCTCCTTTGAGAAGTTGGCTTTACCCCACTCAGATTTTGAGTGCTTTCCACCCTGAGGGCTCGTCTTCTGGCTTGAAATATGACAATGTTCTGCTGCTCTTCTTGAGGTTTCCAGTGTCTACTTCTTCAGAAGGGGACAGCCCATTTCTCTTTAGTAGTCTGTTCTCAGACTAGAAGCTCTGCTGAAACCTGTTCACTTTGGGGGAGCTGGCTGGCATTTGAAATACCCATGACAAAGATTCCAGCATCGCAGCAACACAGTACAACACACTAACAGACAAAAGGTGGGGATGAAATGTAGTGGCCAAAAGAAACCAACAAAAACTCCACAAAGACCATTGTTGACCACAGGACAGCAACCATCGGACAGAATAGAATTGCCTCCTGGAGTTTTCCCAAACTGTAAATCTTTACAGGATCGGATAGCTTCGCTCACTTTTGTACCTGAGAGTTTGAACCGTCAACTCCATGCTTAGCAGCCCGATGCCACTATACCATTAGGGGTCCTTGAAATGTAGTATAGTCAGCAAAAATATTTTTAATCCAGAAGGTTGAGTGACAAGTGTTCTTTCAAACATTTTTTTTTAGTTTTAATTATGACTTAGTAAGAGCATGCAATTAGGGGCTGCAGCATTGTTTAAGAATGTTTACTGTGATAGAATGATAAGACTGTGGGGCATTTCTTTTCTATCATGTCATTTATTATTATTGTAATGTTCCTTGTGAAATAATAAAAACCAAGAGAGGAGGGTAGGTTAACCAGTGAAGGATATTAACCTTGAATATTATATTCCTTTAAGAATGTTTATAGGTCTGAGCCCCAGTGGTGTAGTGGTTGAGTGCGGGACTGCGGCCCACTGGCTTGGCAGTTCAAATCCAGCAGCAGCTCTCTGGGAGCAAGACTGGGTAGCTCCCACGACCACCAGAGGGCAGTGATGCCCCCCCAAAAGAATGATTTATATAGTATCAAGTTGACAACAACTTGAAAGATTAGATAGGAACCTTATAGCGCAGTAAGTTATGGTAATGAGGGAAAAAGAACTCAGAGAAGGAAGAAGAGAATGGTTTTGAATGATAGGTGGGGAACTGGTTCTCCTATGTACATTCTTAAAAACAACAATAGATAAATAAGTAAAATGAATTAAAACGAGCAAACAAGACACCAAGTAAGGAAACGAAACAAGAAAGTGAGGAGAAAGACAAGGGACGAACCTTATGCTCATGCAGGTTCCTCTGTCGCTGTAAGGCCAGGGTCACTTGCTTCTCCGCCTTCGTCCGCAGCTTGTCATCTTCTTGTAGAGCATGGCTGGTGCGCAACTCCTGGATCAGTTCATATCGCTTTTCTTTCCCTTCAAACATCTGTGTCACATCAAATCAGAGAGACACTTGGACATTAACTTCCCCTCATGCCACCACCAGGACTCCCATGCGAGAGCTGTGAGGCATCAGAATCAGCAGTCGCTCCGATCCTCTGCCTTTTGACGTCTAGAGGGTAGATGAATAGCCACTGAGCTTGAAGTCAGGCTTCTTGTCTATGCCTTTTTCTGTTTAGACGGGGCTCAGTTATTAGTTCATTGTTAACTCAGGTTGCCTCTCAAGGACAAAGCGTAAACCAGAGGACTATTTTATAAAGCTAACACCTCCTTCTCATTTTTTATGATTCTTCCCTAAGAAGCATGTATGGTACTGAAATCTGTTCCACTAAATCTGTCCCTTGTTTGCAGAACAGTGTCTATTACATAAACTTGTCACCTGTGGGGTTTCCGTAGAGAGATACTGTCAAAATATTAGAGAATCACGGTGAACACACCTTGCACACCCAGTTCCTTGGGCTTCTGCATCAGAGCTGAGTCTCTTAGGAGTCACAACTGACTGAAGAGTAGAACAAATTAATTAATTGAAACCTTAAATTACATTTCTTTTCATGTAAATATGTTTTTTTCTAGTAAAGTCTTTATAGTCAGAAAGACAAAAGGTTAAAACTATAGCACTCAGTCTTTCTCATGTCAGATTGTTTGTCTGTAAGATGGAGTTACTTATAAACAAATAAACAAAAAAGATAACACACTTGCAGAACAGGTGATGCTATATCGTTATGGGCACATGTTGCCAATATGGTTGTCAGTTAGCTGTCTTGGTCATAATGCAGGAATTCCACACTAGAGTTAAATAATTTTAATATGACCTGTGGAAAATTGGGGAATCTACTTAATGCCTTAATTTGACACTGAACTCAACACTGGGCAAACTACGGCAAGAGAGGGGAATGAGTACTTGACCTCAAAGTACAGCAGAGGGCAGGAGTGAATTTACCAAAAGGGGTCTAGCACAGAGCCACTCTATAAATCTACCCGGACAGGGGACACGGGACCATTGGTGGACCCCACACACCATGTTCTGAATGACTCTTCCCCGGATCAATTGTTGAAGGAAGATCACAGCCATTTCGATCTCTTCCTCTTCCTGAAAGAGTCAAGGGAAAACCAAGCAGCATGAGAATTGTTTGATCAGTAAGAGTAGGCTCAAATATTTTTTAAAAGCTTTATATCAAAAGTTTAGAAAAGAGACTGTGCTCAATGCTGAAAGGGCTGAAAGAGAACTAAACCTGCTCTCTACCCTCATTCAACATAGAGTATTTGCAAAGTTATTTACTGTTTCATAAATTATATTTAGCAGTTCAAATCAAAAGTTAAAAATATTGCTTCATTATCATGTGATCCCTATTTCAGCTTTTCTATATTCCTTTTCAGCAAACTTTCTTTTTAAAAGTTTTAACAGTTTTATTGACATACTATATCATACAATGGCTTAAGCATATTAAAAAGTTGTGCTCCTATGGAGCTGCTGCTGGAATTGAACCTCCATCCTAGTGGGCCGCAGTCCCGTGCACAACCACTACGCCACTGAGGCTCAGCTGCCTGGATTTTAAATAAAGAAAATCATACCAAAAAAAACAAAACCAACCACCACCAACAACAAGAAAAAAGAAAATAATAAACACTAGGAAAAAATGAAAATGAACCAAAGGGAAAACAAATGATAAGGGGTTAAATTTTTGCCTACCTATAGCTGCATTAATTCACTTTCCAACACTCTGTGTCTGAGAGCAAAGCTACTCACATCCCTGAAGATGGCCTGAGGTGGTTCACCAGAGGCATAATCCATGAGGGGGATTGGGCCCGGGGGGGTGGGGTGGGTAGTATTCTGCAGATGGGTTATGGGTTTTCAGTCATCTGTATCAGAAAAGTCTTTCTTAAAGAAACAGGAGCTACTTAAAAGATGCTTTTTTCTATATTTTTATGTTTAATCATGTTCAACTTTCCATACAACTCGCCTATTTCTGAGTCCAGAGTATTGTGCTTCTCTGAAGAATATAGCTGAACTGGTAATGCATAAAGTTAGCCACCCACAAACATCACTTGAAAAGATTATCTCAAAAGTAGAAAGCACAGACCCTAAAAATATAATTAAGGCTTCTCTGCATGTAAAACAAGCAAGGCTAGTCAATGCCATTAATACTTGAAAAGGAAAAACAAAGGCAGCGGTCTGTTCCAAGCCAAGCAAAAAGGGGGTGCCAGCCAAGGAGAAGCCCATCCAGGCCAGTCCATGGGAGCCTTCGAGCCCCTCCACAAGAGCAAGCCAACAGACTCAGGTAACAGGCACCATCAGGTGTCCTTCCGCCTACTGTAGGCACTCCAACCTTTGGAATGCATTCCGTTTCTTAGAAAGATGGCACTACCTGGCAATTGGCTGCACCACCCACAGGAACCAATGGCCTACCAGTAAGTTATATTTCTTTACATTAGATAGTACATTTTCATTGTGACATTGTTTCTTTCTTTGTAAAAACCTTTTTATTTTGCTTTGGGTGAAAGTTTACAGAGGGAATTTGTTCAGCAACTCACACACATTCTGTTTTGTGACACTGATCGCAATTCCCACAAAGTAACGGCAGTCTTCGTACTTCCCCCCTGCAATTTACCATTCGTCTTCCTTATCCCATCCTGCCTTCCGAGTGCAATCACTGGACAAAGGCCTTCCTTTAGATTTTGTACAGTTGCTTGTTCTAATGAGTGCATACCTCCCTGGTATTGCTGTTCACGTCATACACCTATCTTTGCCTGCAAGTCGAGTCCTGGTGGTGGATTCTGTTCCAGGCTCAGGGGTTATCTAAGGACTCACTATAGAAGCTATCCATAGTCTCACTCAGGGGTTCCACCAGTCTCTGCCAGACCAGTAAGACTGTTCCTTTTCGTTATTGTGCATTGCTCCATATTTTCATCCCTTTCTACCTAGGACTTCCGACTGGGATCCCTTTCAAGGGGGTTGACCACTGCTGGGCACCATTAATTCTTCATGACCCAGGGTTGTGGAGGTCCATTTGACCTTTGAATTAGTTGATTCCTTGTACCTTTGATTTTCTTTGCTCTTCTTTGGGACAGACAGAGCAAGATCAATAGTTACGCCTAATATGGTTGCTCACTGAGAGGTAAACTGAGGCACAAGGAGAACAAAGTCAGGAAAGAATAAGTGAAATCAGAGACAGCTTTATTGTAGCAGAGAGAGAGAGAGAGAGAGAGAGAGAAAGAGAGTGTTAGTTCCCGGGAGGAGTCCCATGGTCTAGCAAGTAGCCCAGGGAAACAGCAGGCTTTGCTCAGGGCAGGGGTTTTTAAAGGAAAGGGAGGAAAAAACCTTGCAGCAGCAAGGTTTATGGCCCAAGATGTAGTTTATCAGCTCTGGCCGGCAGGCAGGCCACTTCTCAGGGAGTTAAGCATTCCAGACATTGGTGGTTTTTTTTTTTTTTTCAGTCTTCTCATTTCAGCACTGACCTCTGGGGACCTGCAGGGTAGCAGGACTCTAACCTACCTCAACTCAGTCCAGACACTCACAAACTTTTAAAATCCCAATCACACCAAAGTAAAATGTAGAATTTTTGTGAACTCTGTTATTACAGTGACCTTGATGCCCCGAAGCCTATAGTCTTGGGGCCCCTGGCTCAGTGCTTCATTCCCCAAAGGCCACTCCCCTAAAATGTTTTCCTAACTTTCCCATTTTTTGCAGCATATATGAATACATATGTGGAAATATTTTCTGTCAAACCTATATCTACACTCATGAATATATTTTCCTTCCCACTCCCATTCAGCTTGCATGTCTATATATCCACTTATATACTATTATTACTGTTGTTGCAAGATTGTGCTTTTAATTCTTATACATCTCCTAATGCCTTCCTGTGTCTTTATAATATTTTGCTGACCTCCTTCTGACAATATATTGTCTTCCCCTTCATGGAAGTCAATATGTGTCTACCCTCTTATTAATGTTGTACCTTGCCTTTCCCTCCCACCTTTTCTGTGAGTAAACCTCTCCTTAACTGTTTATAGGGGAAAATACCACATGACCCAGCAATTCCTCTATCCAGAATATCCTAGAGAAATAAGAACCATGACACAGAATAAAAATACGCAGACCTATGCCAATCAGAATACTACTTAAAATAGCAAAATAGTGGACCCAACCCAAATGCTCATCAACAAATAAATGGATAAACAAACTGTGGTGCCTACACACAACAAAATATGAGTCAGTGTTGAAGAATAAATATGAATCTGTAAAATACCTCATATTATGACTGAACCTGGAGAACATAAGGCGAGTGAAACTAAACAGTCACAAAAGGGTGACTATTGTATGGCATAGTTTCTTGTGTTTTTGTTGCTTTAAGTCATTCTTAGCAGTCTTAACCAAATCTGGCCACCTTTATCCAAGTTGTGTTTGAGGATCTGCAAAGGTGATGTGTAGTCTTGGTGAGGTTGACTCTTTTAAGCTATCCCTACTCCAGGACCCGGCCTATCTTTCTGAAAGACACGTCTCCAGGCATTTTAGCCCTCTCCACTTTCAGCTATTACCAGGCATCATTTTATGTAGAAAGACAGGTAAGGTAACTGCTCATTGTCCAATGTTCTATATTTGACATTCAGGAAGATGAACTTCTGAAGCCGATTTATCTTGGGAGGCTTTTTATTCTTTGTGTTTTTATTTCATGAGAGGATTAGTTAAGACTTCACTTCATTTTATTCTTGTAGTTATTTGATACAGAAGAATAAAGACAGGCTGAGCCCCAGTGGCGTAGTGGTTGTGCATGGGACTGCAGCCCACTGGGATGGAGGTTCGATTCCAGCTCCACAGAGCAAAGGCTGGGCGTCCTACTCCCACCACCTGAGGGCAGTGATGCCCCCCCAAAACAAAACAAAAAAACCCCAGAAGAATAAAGACAACATGGGAAATAAATGCTGTTCAATTTGTTTTCAATCCCAATAGTCCTAAGGATAAGTCAACAGCAATATGGAATTTACATGTTAAACTTGAAAGTTTCAAACTTACATTGGAACCCATTTCCAGTGTTGGAGTTGGAAGCCGGGGTGGAGGTATTGGGTTTCTTTGAAGAAAGTGCAGTTGTTTCTTTGGTTCAGGAAGTTTATTCTTCTTACTCACTAGTATCTGAAACAAGATAATTCAACTTTTTACCTTTGTCTTTCCCTATCAACTCTAAATCTTAGATCTGAATATCAATTAGAGTTAATATTCTTCTAAGAGAAAGGTAATGATGGGTCTGCTTGAGAAAATCCCAACTGGATTGCATGTATCCCTCAGGCTGCTATGCATTCCTGAGTATACAGTTACCGCTCAATAAGCATGGCATAAAGCCCGAAAGCATCATTTTAATTAAAAATTGGGAGGATTAAAAAAAAGATTGAATTTTTTAAAAAGGCTTTCCCTTTTTTGGGGAAAGGAATTAATAATTATGGTTTTCTAGAGTTGATGAATAGCTACACTAGGGCTCATTCCCCAGTCCTCCACCCCTGACCCTTGAATTCACCTGGACTAATACAGACTATAGAGTGTCCTTTAACTTTACCTCACACTTACTATTGGGTATGGCCAACTACGCCAGTGTACTCAAAGGGATATGAATTTACAAGGCAAAGTTTCCAAGCCTTTGAGAGGCACTACGATCTCAAAAGAAAAACAACAGAATGAGTGAAAATTCCTTCAGATGTAAAGGTGAACCAAGGATAGAGAAGGCCAGGATTCAAGGTAAGTCCAAACAAAAGGGACTAGAAGATAGTATCATTAAGAATCATTAAGTAAAATACAAGAAAGGTGGAGGAATCTTATTAAAATCTATGAATTTGAATAAAAGCATAAGTGGAATAAACACTAGACTAGATAGACCTAAAGAATAAACTATGAAAACAGAAGTCAAATTCAGGAACTATCCCAGAATGAAAAATAATAAATACATAACATAGAAGTAAAGTTTAGAATTAGAAGAGAAATAGAAATGTTAGCATAGGTGTCCAAAGATGAAAATAAATACAAATGGAGAGAAAATATTTGACAGAAGAATGAAGGAAAAATCCCCAAAGTGAAAGAATGAGTAAAGACCTTTTTTTATTAACAGTTCTAGGGAGATCTCCCCCCTCCAAAAGAAGGGACAGGAAAAAAGCTACAGTAGGCACCATCTCCAAAAGCTCAATAGCAATACAGATCAAAAGAAAATATTAAACCCTCTGGAGATAGAAAACAGACATCAAAAGACTAAGAGCTAGATCGAGTAATATCAACATCAGGTTACAGATTAATATTAGATTAATATGAACAAAGGATAAAATAAATCCTGGGAAATGTTTTTAAATGATTTAAAGGAAAAACAAAAAACAACTCTGCACCTAAATCCTAAATCCAAAGAACCTGTCATTCATCTATGAGGATGTGATGCAGTACATTAGTTGAGATGGCCCTTCTAGCCACAAGCTTTGTAACTCTCAACAGTTGGCTCCCCAAACCAAACTAAACCCACTATCATTGGATCGATTCTGACTGAGAGCAATCCAATATAGGGTTTCTGAGGTACTTCTGCTTCACAGAAGCAGGTAGCCTCATTTTTCTCCCATGGAGTGGCTGGTGGGTTTGAACTATTGATTTTGCAGTAAATAGTCCAACTGAATGGGGGGGGGGGCATGCAAGTATGATGCATAGCATTCTAATGTGTGAATCGGTAAGTTTTGTCATCCTGCTGAACGAAACATGGGTGAGGTGTCTAACTACTCTCAAGAAAGAAGAGTCTGGAGTGGAGCATGTCTTCTGGACTTCAGGAAATCCATGCAGAACTTCCTCAATCCAGGAAACAAGAGAGCTGTGCCACCAGAGAAATGGCAGAGGTGGGGCAAGAGTGGAGAAACAGGAACAGCAGAACCAAGAGTGATGAGAGAAGTGGAATTACCGTCCCCCAGAGTCAGGAAAGTGGACTGCCTTATGGAGTCAGGCACTTCCTTGGGGGTGTTGGGTTTGCTGACCCATGGAGCTATGGCAGAGCACTTTGGGGCTGACATGGTTAAATGGAGTGCCCTTTGTAACACTGCACAAGCAGGACTGAGGTGAGGGGACTATGGGGCTAAGAGGCTGAGGGCCAGAGAGGTGCCTGAGGGCATGGTACTCGAAGGAGTTCTTAACACTGTGTCATCCTCACACATCACTGCCATGTTTGAATGCATCGCTGTGGCCACTGGTCTATACATGGAGTTGAGGGTCTTCTTTTTTGCTAGTCCTTTATCAAATATGATGTCCTTCTCCAGGAACTGGCCCTATACTTATAACATGTCCAAAGTACATGAGATGAACTTTCATCAACCTCATTTTTAAAAAAACTATATAGAGTCCTAAAAATATCCCTACAGCTTTTTTTTTTAATTTAGATCATTTCATTGGGGTCTCTTATCTTATAACAATCCATACATCAATCGTATCAAGCATATTTGTACATATATTGCCATCATTATTTTTAAACATTTATTTTCTATTTTAGACTTTGGTATCAGCTTTCCCACTCTCTTGACTCCTTGATAAATTATAAATAATTATTATTATCATATCTTATACTGACCACTGTCTCCCTTCCCCCATGGTTTCTGTTATTCATGCCCAGGGATGGAGGAGTGGTGGTGCTTATGTGTTCCTCATTGTGATCGGTTCCCCTTCCACCCCTCCTCTCCTCACCTTCCCTCTACTCTCTTAGTATCACTACTCCCATTTCTGTTCTTGAGGGAGATATCAGACCTGGATTCTGAGGGTCTTGGGCTATTATCGGAACCTTTGCACATGCTACGGTCTAGGCTGGACTGGGGTCATGATAGTGGGAGTGGGGGAAGCCTCAAGGAACCAGGGGAATATTGAGTGTTTCATCGGTATTTACTGTGCCCTGGTTGACTCATCCCTTCCTTGTGACCCTTCTGTGAGGGGCGGTCCCATTGTCTACAGGTGGATTATGAGTCTCTGCTACAACCCCTTCATTCTCAACAATGTTTTTTTCATTTGTTTTGGGTCTTCTGAAGCCTGTGATCTAATCCCATTGACACCTCATGATCACACAGGCTGCTGTGCTTCTTCTATATGAGCTTGTTGCTTCTCTGCTAGATGCCCGCTTGTTTAAGTTCCAGCCTTTAAGACCCCAGACACTATATCTTTTGATAGCCAGGCACCATCAGTTTTCTTCACCACATTTGCTTGTGCACACATTTTATCTGCAGTGATCAGACAGGGAAGGTGAGCATCACAGAAATCCAGGTTGTAAGAACAAAGTGTTCTTGCACTGAGGGGGAGCTTGAACAGAGGCTCAAAGTCTTTCCACTACCTCAATGTATTGTCATATAAATATATGAACATATGCTAATACCTGTATTTTTATGAATTAATGTATGACATATATACACACCTTTAGTTATAACTCTATCCATAGCTTTTCTTCCTACATCTTTCCTTTCTTTGCATACACTTCCTCCTGTCCCACCATCATGCTGGCCCCTCCTCTGCCTTTGTCATTCCTCTCAGCCAAACTGCTGTTGCCTCAACCCTCCAGGATCTCTACATCCTCCTCATAGATTAGAAAAAATCATTTTATTGGGAGCTCTTACAGCTCTTATCACAATCCATACATATGTCCATTGTGTCAAGCACATATATACATATGCTACCATCATAATTTTCAAAACATTTTCTTTATACTTGAGTCCTTGGTATCAGCTCATTTCCCCCCACCCCACCCCTCCCTCCCTCCCTCTCCCTTGATAATTTATAATTTTTAAAATGTCTTACACCTACCACTGTCTCCCTTCATCCACTTTACTGTTATCTGTCCCCTTGGTAGGAGGTTATATGTAGATCATTGTGATTGGCTCCCCCTTCCCACCCACCCCAGACTTTCCCCTTCCCCTTCTGGTACCGCTACTCTCATTATCGGTCCTGAAAGGTTTATCTGTCCTAGATTCCCTGTGTTTTCAACTCTTCTCTATACTAGTGTTCATGCTCTGGTCTAGGCAGATTTGTAAGGCAGAGTTGGGGTCATGATAGTGGAGGGGAGGAAGCATTAAAGAACCAAAAGAAAATTGTGTGTTTCATCAGTACTACACTACACTCTGACTAGCTCAACTTTATCTTGTGACCCTTCTGTAAGGGGGATGTCCGATTGTCTACAGATGGGCTTTGGGTTTCCACCCCACGCTCCACCTCATTCATTTTGATATCATTGACTGCACTGGTCTTTGGTGCCTGATACCTGATCCAATCGACACCTCATGATCACACAGGCTGGTGTGCTTTGCAACGTTGCCTGAGGAAGGCAGAAGCCAGGCCAAGAACAGGAGAGCCAGAGAGAGATCTACTTGCAGTGTGGCAGTGAAGAGACTTCCTGGCATGAACAACTGGACCCGGAGCATTTCTCACCTGGACTTTAACCTGCTGACACATGTGTGAGTATCATCTGTGAGTTTGATGTGGCCGTTGTGAATGAAAGACCCCAGAGAGATAGAAAGTAGAGAGTGCTCTGGGGAATAGAGAGCAGATATTCTTCACCAACAGCACGATTCAGTGCATATGTTTCCCCTCACTCTTCCTCACTCCATGTCCAGCTGCCTCGATGATCTAGTGCTGCTAGATAATAGAGCTGCCCAAAGTGGATAGTTTCAGCAAAAAGAAATGTATTCTTCCACAGCTCAGGTCTAGAAGTCTGAATTCAAAGCAGACGCTGAATTTCTACCTTCCATTTGGGTCTTTTTTTTTTTTTTTGGAATGGGCACAAATATGGATCTCCTACATTGTGTTGGCCAGATTTCTTTGGTCAACCAGAAAGTCTTTTGGCTTTCTTGGTATAGAGAAATGAGTACATCCTGTGTTGCAACCACTTGTTGAGACATCTCATTTGGTATTTTGCTGATTTCTGGAGTCATGTTTTTCAACAATGTCCCCAGTGTTATCTTGCACATGCTCCTTCCATGCTATTTGTTCTTCATCATACGCTGCCTCCTGAAGAGGTTGAACATTGACTGATTCATCATGTTCATTCAGACCGCTGTAAGATGTTTAGTCACATAAAGTACCTACTCACTGCCACCGAGTGGGTGCCTACTGATTCAGACCCTTTCCCAAAGCTGTGTCTTTTCACCAGAGTCAAACACCTCATCCTTCTCCCCCAGACTGGTTTCCCCCGGTTGACCTGGACCCAGGTTAGCAGCCCAAGGTGTCACTCACTCGGCCACGAGGGTTCCTGGTTGGATCAGAAATTACTCCACACAGCAGGAGCCCACCAGGCAGTATCAGGTAAGCACAGCTGCCAACTGTAAGGCCAGCCATTCGAAACCACCAGCCACA